>JAQZBX010066592.1:0-16086 GCA_029593785.1 Cabassous unicinctus
TTCTTTTTCTGTGTCTCTACTTCTGTGTAAGAGTCTATTTTATTGGCCCACCAAGGGGGCGGGGACTCAACCTTGCATGCCCTAATGACATGGTCAAATCAAAGCCCTAATCTTGATTTAATCAAGTAATCGTAAAGCCTTTGAATTTAAATCAATCAAAGGGTATCATGCCCAGAGAAACAGACCAGTTTACAAACATAATATCTCTTTTGGAATTCATAAATAATATAAAACTGCCACACTAGTTATTGGCCAAGGTGGGACTATTTATACCATGGAAAGTGGCAAATGTTGCAAAATCCTTTTTTTTCTGGAGATCCAGTTTACCAGCACACCACTGGCAGAATGTTCTCTGCCCCTTAGATTTGGAGTATCTCTGTTTGACTCTGTTTTGGTTGGGACTCGCAGTCTCAGAGTTTTGATTTGTTGCGGTTTGACTTCCCAGGCATTGGGCACTCTTGTGGCTGATAGGGCTTGCAACTGGATATCCCTGCAACCCATTATCAAGCTCTCTATCATGTCTTCAGTGTAAGGCAGAGGTGATAAACTGGTGGCCCGGTGGTGCATCCAACTTGCAGATGTGTGATCGTTAATGTTCACGGAACTTTAAAATAAAGGTTTGAGGTAGCTTTTAAAAATCATGTTATTGCACATGAAAGTCCAGATTCTCAGATTTTCTTTAAAAATTTAAAAAAAAAAAGTGAAAAGATCTGGACCTGCATTTCACTTGACAAAGTTTGGCTAAAGCTGAGTGAGCACTGGCAGGGGGAAAGAGTATCCTTTCACCTGTCTGTTAATTTATGCCTCATGCCTGGTCTCTGAGCTTACAGTTCCTTGAGGATTGGGAAGCAATGTGCTCTGTTGGAAAAGGTGCCAGAATGGAGTTGTGGGCTTGTAGTCCTGGCTCTGCTTTGAACTCATTGCATTACCTTGGTGGAGTCACTCTCCCTATCTGAACTTTAGTTTCTCATTTGTAAACTGGGGAGAATGTATGCCTGGTCTCCCTCTCAATGACATTGGGAGGATCTGAGACAGGGGAGTGTGAACCCTAGACTACGAGCTGAAGAAAAGTAAGTAATTACTGTTAATGTTGATTCCTATTATCCACCATTTGTACTCAAGTGGGGTTGACTGATTCTGGAAGAGGTTCCAGTAGAAGAAAGTCTTGAATGTGTTGGAGTGCTGAGAATGGATGGGAAGAGAGTGCTGTATGGTGAGAAAAGCACACAAAACAGAAATACTAGTGAACTTACTGAATCCGCAGTATTCCTGAGGGAGCTTTGGGAACATGAGAATTTGAAGATAATATTTTCAGATAAAAGCAAAATATATGGGCCCAAAGGGAACATGGACTTCAGATTCAGATCTGCATATAAATCCCAGCAACATCATTTACAACCTGTGTGCCTTTGTGCAAGTTACTTAACCTTTCTGAGCCTCTGTTTCCTCCTGTGTAAAATGGGGTTAGTAGCACCTATCCTGTAACGTATTATAAAGATTCAATGAGATAATATGTGCTAAGTGCCTAAAACATATCATCAATGTCCAATTAGCATATGCTAATTGTACCACTGGCAAACCGTGAAGTAGTTGAGGATGAGACATATTGCTAGTGGACATTTCCTAACCAGAAAAGAACTTTCCACAAACCCTAAGGGGCTCCCTTTACTTCACACTGCACTGAGATAACTCAAGTCTGTTTTTTTCCAGGCTTTGCTGCAAAATTCATATGCTACCTCAGCCACACATGCCCAACAGCAAGTTTTGAGAGTCAGAGGCAGTATTAGCATTATAAAGTGTTTGCAGAGTTGGACCAGTGTGTGTTTCCCCTTCATAAATTCTTAAATTTTGTCCCTTTTCAGGTGGAAAGTAGAAATATGGGCCCAAAGAACACTTACTTATTTTTCATTCCTACCACCTTGTGTGTCTCTCTTCACCGCCACATCTGAATATCAAGGCGAGAAGTGCTCAAACTCCTAAGGGGCTCTGGAAGGCTAGAACAAATTAGCATTCTTGGAGTTCAGTTCTTTCTTTTGGACTGAACTCCCTTTTCTTTTCCTCCCCCAATAAAATTTTCTGTACCAGAGAGTACTTTTTCAGTCACTCCTTTCCTCATGCAATTCTGTTTGATTTCCACCAAAATCTCCACTCTGTTGAAAGGAGATGCTGAGCCATGCCTCAGCAAGCACTTCAATTCCTGAACACCAGCTTTCTGACAGGAACTGTTCCAGATGCGTCTTTATATCCAGTAATCATGCATTTAGCCAAAATGATTGACACAGCATTTTTTACCCTTTCCAACGTTTCCAGCCCATTAGTCTTATTTGTCTTCCCTGGAAAGACTCCTCCGTCTTGGGTTCCTGCCAAATCAGTGAATGTACAAATACACATATACGTCAAACACACCACCTCATACACAGATGTAATAGGTACCAAGTCCATATCTAAGTTGAATATTCAACATTTCATTTCTAGACTTCATGTCTCTACTGAAGTTTCAGTCAGCTGTTTCTTTCCTTCCTTCTTGCCTCCCTTTCTCTTTACTTTTTTCTTTCCCTTCCACTACCTCTTTATTTCCTATCTACTTTTCCCAGAAACAGCCTCTAATTTTTTGCCAGGCATCATAGAATCTAATCATAATCATCATATTATCTAATCTAATCATCATATTAATCAGCCTGAAAGGGGTTTGAAAGAGTTTCTTATACAACCTTCTCACTTTGTTTATGGGAAATCTGTGGTCTGGAAGGGAAATCACATGCCATGGATGACTTTCCTTTGCCCTTAGGATAACACTTAAGCTCCCTAACATGCTCCACCTGGCTCTGCATGTCCAGTGCCTGCCTGTACCTTCAGCCTTATCTCCAGTCTGGCTCACACCTCAGACTTCACACTGCAGGTGCACAAGCCCTTCAGTCCCTGCCTCAGGGCCTTTACACATGCTATTCTCGCTGCCTTTACCATTCTTTGCATCTGGGCCCACACGCCTTCTTCACTGCAGGACTGTGAGACCTATTTATTCTTTGGGTCTCAGCTCAAATGCCATTCTTTAGACTATAAACTCGACAGTTCATTTTCTTCACAATTTGTAATCGTCTATTTATTTGGGTGTATAACTGTTTAACGCCTCTTCTCTGTTAGAAATCAAGTTTTGTAAGGACAAAGTCTTTGTCCTTTTTGTTCATTATTTCCCCAGTGTTTATATGATGCTGGCATTTAATAGTAACAATAAATACTAACAATAAAGTAATCGTATTTAACATTTATTGAGGTCTTGCTATGTATAGGGCACACTGTTCTAAGCTTTTTACATATATTAACTCTTTTATTCCTTATAACTCTCCTATGAGGTGAGTGTGATTATTATTCCCATTTTACAGAATAATATAGGAAACTGAGTGGTTAGTCACTCACGTAAGATTGTATAGCTGGAAAGTAGCAGAGCTACACCTTTAATGTTCTAACCCAAGATTACACCCCTAGCCATGCCATACTGTTTCTCTGTTAGGTACTCTATTAATATTCTTTGAAAGAATAAATGAAAAATTCACCCAAATTGATTAGTAGCAAAGTTGATAAGTTGCTTGGTTGATAATTCACTCTTCTTTATAGGCAAATGCACAGACCCTTAGACACCAGAAAAGTGCAGTATAAAGAAAGAGAAGCAGGTTAACAAGTTGGCCTGATGCTGATAAGGACTGTGGGAGAGACTCGGTGATATAGATCATGGAATGAAGTGGAAATCATCATTTTAGAATCAGACAGGACCCAGTGGCAGAAAAACACTGAATCAGTTGAAGAGGCTTTAAGATAAGAAGTCAGGTTCTCCAAAAATATCAAGTAGATTTGCAGTTATTGTCACTAACTATTTTAGGTAATTCTCATACTCTGGATGATATTTTCCAAACGTGATTTGAAAGTCATAAGTAACAGCCAATTTTGTGGAACAACTGGTCATAATTCTAAGATGACTGTTCCAGGAGTGTGCCTTGTTCGCTGCTCTATCCACAGCATATGGAAGAGTACCTAGACAATAGTAAGTGCCCACTAAATATTACTTTAATGAATTATTGGAAAAATGGACATCAACAAATCCACCAATGGGCACTTACTGAATACCTGCCATTAGCCCATGCAGTACAAGGAATGATGAGGTACATAAAGAAAAATAAGTCAGGATCCTTTTCTTGAAGAACTTATAATCTAGATGGGGAACCAATAACCACTACACTATCAATGACAGCCACCGCACTGGGGATTTGCCATGTGCCAGGAGTTGTGCTATGTCCCTTTACAAATTATTAGGTCATTTCCATACTTGCAGCAACCTTAAAGGTGACACTATGCCTTATCTCCATTCCCAAATGTGGACACTGAGGTTTTGAGATGCTAATTCCTTTCCCAAGATCAGACAGCCAGACACTGGTGGAGCAGGATTTGAATTCAGATCTGTTTGACTCTAGAGCCAACGCATCCCATTATTGTGAGATCACCATCAATGAACAAGGCATATGGGGACTACAGGGCTTTACAGCATTAGGGCTGGGAATGAAGGGGGTGATATAAGTAGTGCTGCTCAACCTCTCCAGGTCTACCTATGCTGATTACCTGGGCCTGACATACACCCACCCCCTACCTGCCACATTTGTTGTTGAGGTCCCAGAATCAGTGGCACTTCTTCTTGGAAGGCTTCTCAAACACTATAAGGTTGGATTACTTATGCCTTCCTGAATGCTCCCTTCACAACCCCATCCCTCTCCTAATCATGACCCTTCTTACTGCACATTCTAACCACTTGTGTTTCCCACCTATTAGTCTTTGAGTTCCTTCAGGGGTGTATTTTATCCTCCTATGGCCCAAGGCAGTGTCTGGCATGTGGTATGTCATTTCATAAATATCTGTTGAATGAATGGGTTTTAGGTAGCAATTGCTTCTGCTGGATCCAATTAAATTTCAGGGGAGGAGCACATTCTTGGGTATGGGTTGAGGCTTCGGGGGAAAGGACCATTAAGGAGTTGGACTTGGAGGTCATGTGGTTATTACATCATCTATACACAATTGAGATGAGAAAAATTGGGTTTATGGGAAGTCAAAATGAGGTAATGCTTTTAAGAACACAGCAGAGTGCCCCTTTTGTTGTAAGCACTCCGATGTTTGCCAGCCACGGCCACTACGGCTGCTGTTGCTGGAGTTGCTTGTCCTCTTAGCATTGTTATTAGGGAAAGTTGGGAGAGCAAGGCATTTCAGGCAAAAGGACACCTGTGAGTAAAAGGACAGGGAAATGAAGAGATTTCCTGCCTTTGGTACAGACATTTGTGACATTGGCAAGAAAGGGTACAGAGTTTCATTCAGTGCTGAGAGAGAGATTCCTATGAGCCAATGAATCAAATGCTCAGAAAATTAGTCAGCTGGTGTAATCATGCTCCTGACCTGTTTTCTAAGAGCTGAAAGTCAAAATGAAGAGTCCAATTTTTGTATCTGATGACTGTCTTTTCCACTAAACCTATAGACAAGCTTCTGAATGATGGCTACTATTTTGTTCCCAGGAAGCAGATGAAGCAGCCATTTGGTCCCCCTGGGAATGTGGGCTGCAGGCTCTTCTGCTGAGGAAGAATGGTGTGTTATCAGCCATATTGTTTATTATCTGGAAGCATGACACTAGTTTGGGCTCTGTTTCCGGTTATCTACTCCCTTCCTAAGGTTGCCTGAGTATAATGGGAAAAAACATGATTTGGATCCTTGTGATTGTCTGGATTGGGAAGAGTGGGGTGCTGCTATCCATGGTCCTTAATTGGGCTCATTACCTCTGATCTTCACTTAGCCACCTACCTTCAGTCCATAAGCCCCTTCAGAAGTAACCAGCTAAAGTATACTTCAAACCAGGCCATTTGTCTCATCTGATACCTACACTACAGTGAATCTCCATGGCTGGTCAAAAATTGCTTATCCTTCTATTAATGTCTGTTATTTGAGTCTACCTCCCTTTCTATCTTGTTTTCCTTACATCCTCTTGATATACTCAGTATTCCTCCCTACCCCTAAAAAACTTGCAGCACCCCCCCATGCACACACGCCTCTTATGTACACTATGCTTTTGGCTTCCCTGGTTTTGCTCAAATTCTTTCTCAACTTAGAATGCCCACTTCCTATTATGATTATCAAGAAAGCCTGGATTTATTTGTGGAATGGATGTAGTAGCAACTGGGAAGGTAGCAACATAGGATTATTGGTGGTTTTCCACCCAAATATGACCAGTTTGGCTTGAAATGTGACTTAATGTTGCCAATTTGAGAAGGGTCAGAGTGACTGAACAAGAACTCTCTGCAGGGTTAGGATGGGTGGTTTGATAAAACCAGTCTATGGTTCAAACTTTCTAGACTTTTACAACCCAAGAAGATAGTTTGCATTTTATCCTACATGCAACAACCCCATTTAACCAGCTTTCAGACATCAAGCAACCTTAAACTTTTTGGAAAACTTCTAGTATCTGAATGCAGAAATACAAAAGTTTTCTAAGCCAAATGAAAGAAATGCATCACTTTTACACCCTGCAGGCAAATGCATGTTGACTGTAAAGTCTGTATAAATATGAGTTGAGTGATTTAACAGTTTTGGTTATTGAACTTGTTAACAACAGATGTCAGATAAGAACAACAGCAGGAGGGTGTAGATGGGAGGAGTGACAGCTGGCAAGGAGGGGGTGTGCCCATTAGAGATTACAGGTTCACCTTACTTACCAACTTCACAAGTATGAAGTAATCTAGGGACCAAAACAAACAAGCACACATGCTCCCACCTCAGGAGACCCTAAGGGAGTTATAACCACCAATGTGCATGATTATTAATCAGCAACTAGTTATATGTCAGCTACAAGCAAGGTTCTATTCCAGGAATTCAAGGAGAATAAAGTATAAAATCCTGTGCCTGTCTCTTAAGTATTTATCATCTGTGACACCACCACAGTAGCTGAAGTTATGTATATTAAGTTCTTTTAAACAAAAGCAAGGAGTGTGTATAGAACCTGTTAGAAAGTTTACTCTTCAAAATATTTACATTTAGCCACTTATAAGGGGAATTTGTTTACTCCCTTCTCCAAAATCCCTTTTCCTGACAATGCCAGTTATGGAAACATTTCTGGATAATGTCCTTGTAAAGTTCACACAGCTAGCTGTCTCTCTGCAGACTGAGATAACACATAGTTGTAACTTCACTTAGGGTAAGGGTAAGTCTTAATAGCTTGGTAAAACCATGATCAGAACACAGCTTGGTTTAAACTGTTTTCCCTCTTTTCTGTTAACTTATTTAATGAAAGGAATTATCCCATTCAGGCTTCAGATTTTTCCCCAGGATTCCACAGTGGCAACTGTGGGTCATGGAGCTCAAAGCAGATCTACCACTTGCATCAGAGACCATGGGTATCATGGAAAGAGACCAGGCAAGAAATCCTGAATTCTAGATCCTGTTCTATTCTGCTGTGAGCCCACTATATGAATCTAATTACTTATCTGTGCCCCCATTGCCCTGTCATTCAAACAGTTGCTAATCCATACCTCCCTCTCCTAAAGCAGTTATTTTAAAAATCTAATGGGATAATATAGATGAAAGCACTCTGGAAAAATATAAAGTGCCCCAAAAAAGTATATTAACTGTGAAATATTCAAGTTTTAAGTTATTTCACGAGTTGTCAAGAGGGAAAATGACAACTCCATATACAATATTTAGAAGCCCTGCAATTTTCTTCCCTTCAGAAAGTTCCTGCAGCTGATACTACGTGCAAATTTCCTTGACTTTAATGAGAATTTATTGCAAATACAACTTGTAGGATTCAGATGGAGATCATCACCAATCTGGGAGCTGCATTCTATAGGATGTGTGGTTTCTTCTCTAGGCAAGAGAGTTCCTTCTATCTCCTCTATCCTGTTACTAGGTCTCAAAGAATGGTCCTAACCACCAACTGCATCACCTGGAACTTGTTAGAAATGTAAATTCTTAAACCCCACTCCACACCTACTAAATCTGAAACTTTGGTGGTGGGGCTCAGAATTCTGTGTTTTAATAAGCCCTCTAGGGGATTCCACTGCCAAAAATGATTATTCCAGGTCAGACCTCTTGGGGTTCTACTTTGGCCATGGGTACTCAAGAGAATGGCGGGGAATCCCAATAGCCAGGAATTTTACCTATTACAGGTCCCTGAAGGGCTGGTGTTGGCAAAGACCTTTGTGGACAGGTCAGGGGCTGGTGGATACCAGAGTTAATGCACGTGGTAGATGTGGCCCAAAGCATACTCAAATAGGCTTGTTATATGTAAGGCCTATGCAAGAGCTTCAAAGTTATGGATAATAACCTAATAATAAATGTGAGAATGACTAATGTTTATCGAGCATTTATTATACTCCTAGCACTATTTTAAGTGTTGTCTTGTTTTTTTTTAATATGTTAATGTTGCTACCTTTTTAGCCATTTACTCTACCAAGCCCTTTGCTGGACTCAGAAAATGTAACTGAAAAAGATGAAGTCCCTGCCCTCAAAGAGCTTACACTCCACTGAGGGAAAATTAGAAGAAATGAGGGTGATAAGAGTTAAGTTCGGGGTATTTTCAGAGGACCAGGAGTCGTATGTAAAGAGAAGTTTCTCAGAGCAGGTGATGCCTTAATTTAGACCTGAAGGATCTAAGGAGAGGAATGATCATTTTACAGCAGGGAAAACTGAGATTTAGCTTCCTTGGATAACTGCTCCACATCACACAGCAAGTAAGTGCTAGCATTGGAATTCCAGAGCCCTTGCTTTTAACAATTAAGTCTAGGCCAGAAAAGAGATTTCAGCAAGCCTGTCATTTCTGAGAAATTGGTAGTGGCTTCCAGGAAGGCTGATGATGTCTGAGGCCTTGACTGGGCTCAGCTAGAGAGAATGCCGTGGTCAATTAGTAATGTCTGCCTCCAATACAGACAGGGGAATGTATGGGTCATGGGTTTGCTGACTCTGCACTACAGAGTACTGCCTCCAGGACTTAGAGAGGGAGACTCCTCCAGAGCTGTCTTTTATTCATCTAAGATTGTCTCTGACTTCAAAAAACTTAGAGATCAACAGCATCAACAGGTGCTTATTACATGTTAGTAGGAGATAGTAAGTGATCAGGATGTTATGGTTGATGGAGCGTTCAGTAAGAAAGGCACTAAGGTTTTCTTTAAAAAGTGAGGGCATTGATTAAGTTGAACAGTGAAAAACAACAAAAGAACCATCGATTTTATTAATTCCTTATACTTCAAAATCCATAGGCATATTCGGTTTTCATTTTTTTATCTGTTACTCCCATCGATATGAGAGGTGTTGATGTGACAGAAAATGTCAATGTTTGGAAGTAATTGGATCCATATGTGTCAAATCAGCACTATCACGCCCAGGGAAAACTTAGATTTAGAAATGCCACCCAGAAAGTATGCATTCAACATGGCTAATGACTCATCTGTGGAGTAGTTTGAAAGTCAATATCAATCTCAGGGATGGGAAAGGTGGCTCTTTAAGGCAAAGATGATAAATTGGTGCCAGATAGTTGCAAACAGAGCTTATGGTGCCAGTAAGATGTCAGGTGAGCTCTTGGAGTGCAAGGGCCATGCCTAATCAAATGCTGGTTCCACGATGTATTTGTTAAGCCAATGTACGGATTGATATAATAATAGCAGGTCCTAAGAATCAAAGGGAAACAAATGGGTGCCATCGAGTCAGTCAGGGCTTGCAAATGACTTCCAGATGAATTTCCTTTGCAAAACCCTTTTACTTCTTCCTGGCTCCTGTTTACATTGAACTGTGATAAGCACTTTGTTGTTGTTTTGGTTTTGGTTTGTTTGTTTGGTTTTTGTTTTTGAGGTACCAGGGCGGGGATTGAACTTGGGGCCTCTTATGTGGGAAGATGGCGCTCAACCACTGAGCCACATCAGCTTCCTTGAGTTGGTTTTATTGTTCGTTTTGCGTGTTTTGTTTTCTCAGGAGGCACTGGGAACCAAATCCGGGACCTCCCGTGTAGGAGGAAGGTGCCCAACTGCTTGAGCCACAGCTCCCAGTGATATCCCTAGATATTAACAACACTTTTTTAAAAGACTCATTTGTTAGGTATAGACATGTAAAGGAAAAGATGGCATCCACCAAAGTCCCAAGGTCAGAGCCATTTGCCATCTGGTCATTCCTCTCCAGGAAGTTTGTGTTGGGAATGATCATCTCTCACTAACTATGACTTGGCAGGCAAAGGTGCCCCCTTTTTCAGAGACTCATTCTGTGGTTAACCTTGGGTATTGACCTTGGGTATTGTCATCTGAACAAACAGGATGTGGAGATGTGGGCCTCAACAGCCCCTACCCCAGGGATGTGCCCTCTTATGATGTTCTAATACCCCACCCCACCCCCCTGCCACTGTCAGAGTCTAGCTTCTCACAGGTCCTCTCCCGGAGCATTTACATCAGAGATGGTGTGGAAGCTTATCACCTTTAGACTTAGTTATCTTTTTTTTGGAAGACAAGATTCCACAGTACCAGGAAGCAAAACATTTCTCAGGTCGAGTCATGCTGACCAGAGCAAAATTATCTCTGATTCATTGTACATTTTAAGCATTATCTCAACATGGGGAGAAAAACATGACAGGAGTCTGTGGAGAAGAGACTCTGGGACTCATGCTGATAAGGACTTTGCCTTTTTTCTTGCCTACCAGGTTAGCTAGCCACAAGGGAGAGGTAAGAACAGCTTCTGTATTCAGGGAATGTGTAGTGCAAATCCAATATGAAGAAGGTGTTCCGGAGCCAAAGTTTGAGGACTCCAGTTTAGATTCCATGTTGAATGGAAGGAGAAAAAGAACTATTTAAAGGTTCTCATTTAATATAGTAAGATTTAGTACCTTCTAAAGGTATTCAAGATCTCTTCATGCTGAGAGAAACACCAAGTCAGTTCAAAGGAGCTGCCTCAATGTCTGGTCAATTTATCCATGTCCTTCACCCCTGGTTTGCTTCTGGATAGATGTCCCTAACCTATCTCTATTCCTTGAACAGTACCAATGCTGAAGCTTAGCTGTCCTTTGTCCTACCCCTCTCTCTTTGCCTCAGTTACATCGGCTATTTTCTCCTCCTTTTCATGGAGAGAGTTCAGCCTGGTGCTGTGCCGGGGCCCAGAGATGCTGGCAGTTAGGAGACCTGGGTTCTATTTCCAGCTGGCACTAAGTTGCATGACTTTGGGCAAGTGTCTCTCCCTCTCTGGGTCCCAGCAACCCCAAATGCACAGCCATCAGTTTAGGACTGGCTGATCTCTGAGGAGTCTTTTCAGTCCCAGCATTCTAAGATTTAGTGGGACCTGGATTCTGGGTTTGATTGAGTTCAGCATAACCAGCATTTGCCAACTGACTCCCTCTTTGGCAGTAGGCGCCATGCAGGTTGCTGCAGGGGATATGCTTATATCAGAGCTGTCTGATACCAAGTGTTCACAGGCTAACAGAGGGTGGGGGGAGAGAGCAAGTTTTCAGATACCTCCAGTGCATGGCAGAATATACCGAGTGCTGTGAGCAAAGTACAAGTGATTATAGGGTCCAAAAGGGGCAGATACTGCATTTATTTACAAAAAGTTATATGACTTCATGGCATTTCAGAAGAGCCTTGAGAGGGAGAGGGTTTCAGCAGGACACAGACTAGTTTCTATAGCAACTTTTACCAAGGAAATATTATGGGCCAGCCACTATTCTAATCATTTTGCACAGAACTCATTTACCCCTCCTTGCCCTCCTTTGAGATTGAGACTATGGTTATTCCCATTCTGCTTATGAGGAAACTGAGGCATAGACTAGTTAGGTTCATACCATGTGTAAGTGGCAAGCACCAGGATTCAAACCCCAGCCATCTGGTGCCCACATCTGTCCCTTAGTCTGGCTGCTTCAATGACTGTCACGTGATAGTGAATCTGGAACAAAGAAGATCTGACTTTGTATATAGATGAGCTCAGTGACCCTGGGCAAGTCATTTCACCCCTCTGACCATCCAGTTTCTTATCTGTGTAAGTACTTTCCTCATTGGGTTATGACCATTCAGCAAAATGGCAGGTATGAAAATACATTTTAATTGATAAAAAGCTCCGTGCAATTTTAAATAGTAAAGGAAAGCAAAAGAAATGCCATGAGCAAACACCAGGAGGTAGAAAAGGATAGAGCACATTTAGGACAGAGGGATTGTCCAGAGTCACCCAGCAAGCACGCTGCTGGGTCAGGGTCAGGGTCTCTTCCCCACAATTTCAGAAGTTTCCTTCCAAGGTCTCATTCCCCTTATGTCCATCAGCTATGCTAGGCCTTGACTCTCAATGTGGAAAAGGACAAATCCGGCATCTTTTCCTTGTTTTGTGCTGTGGAAGTTTGCCCCAGAATGCCAGAGCAATTGTCATCAGCATTTGAGTTTGTTGGCAACATTTGAAAGAAAGGATTCTATCCTGAATCCTCAGTACTAATATAGACGTTTGCACGTTCACTACAGCTGAATTAGCTCATCCGGGAGAGATGCTAAAGGACAGATAGAGTCGAGTAGAAATTATCTGCATAAAGAAATAGACTCATCTCAGCAACGTCTGCATAGTAAGATGCATTGCCATTGTCTTATTAATACGCAAAGCAGAGTCTTCAGCCGGTGCCCAGATACCATAAGGACCAGTGGGAAAGCTGAAGGGGTGCAAAACAATTAAATTGAAGAAAAGGGCAATAGCTCAAGTGATACTGGGAGATGCACTGGCCAGGGAGCAGAAAACCTGGGTTTGAGCCCCAACATGACTAATTTTTAGCTGATTGACCCTAGAAAATCTCATTTCACTACTTTTCTGTAAAATGGCACAATTGGTAAAGATGCTGTTTAAAGCACCTTCCATTCTGATAGCCTAAAAGGGGTGAGTTATTTTTAAACAGAAACTTAACTATAGCTATTCTTAGGCTCCCAACTAGAAGCAACATGTGATTCTGCTTTTCGTACTAATTGCAGAGGTAAATTTTCCAGCTGTAGGCATGTTGCTCTTCTCTCCCCTAGTGGCCAAATGATGTCATTTACAAAACAACAACAACATGGTCACAACAGTGAGTGCAGCCAACAGACACAATAGGAGTCACTTATTGAGCCTGGCCTTGTACTAAGAACACATTTTTAAATGCATCTAATTCCCAGGGCAGCCCCATAAGGTGGGTAATATTATTTGTCATACAGATGAGGTAACAAAGGTTTCAGAGTTACTAATTAACCTGCCCACAGGCTAAAAATGGGGATTTGAATCCAATTTGTCGATGTCAAAGTCTGTGCTCTTATTCACTTGGTGTCTGGTGAACAAAATGTTCCAGGTGGTCCTTTCAGCCTCAGTCCCAGAAACCACCCTTGAAAAATAATCTCTAAAGATTTTTTCATAGGGCTCAGAGGCTCTCTTTTCCAGTGAAAAGTCAGTTACTTATTCCAGAGTTGGAGAACAGGATAAGTAGTCCTTTCCCTAAGTGAACTCTGACTTGAGGCAAAAGTGGCCAGGTCTCCCCTGGGTGCAAGGAAAAGTACCCCAGAGGGCTGTCATAGCCAGTATCAGGTGGAGTGGAGAAGTTGGCTGCGTGGACCAGCCTCACTTTGAAAGTATCTATGCCCAAAGCACTATTAAGTGTTAGATGCACAGAAAGATTCCTGAAAAACAACCCCTGTCTTTAAGAGAAGGGCTCACTGTATAAGACAGGAGTCAAACCTAGGCACAGCTAGCATTAATGCAAGATGCTAAGTGCCATAATCAAAGTTCAAACAATTTGCTCTGAGTAGAGGGTGGATCAGACACAATTAACTCTAACAGGAGGTGGAAAATGCTAAGTGCACTAATAGAAGCACAAGCTAAGAGCTCTGGGAGCCCAGAGAGGGATGGATTAATTCTGCCTGGGGCTCTCACAAGTAGTGATGTTGAAGCAGGACCTTGAAGGATTGCAGAGAGTGGAGCAGAACAGTGATCAAATTATCCTCATCATAGGGGGGAATCGGCACAAAGAGGGAAAGCCATTTTAAATGTCTTTGCTTTTTTGAAGGCAGAATGGCCACAAGCACCTAGCTGAGGTTCAGAATGACTGTTTTTTTGTTGTTGTTGTTATTGTTTGTTTTCATTTATTTTTTTCCGTATTAGAGAAGTTATGGGTTTACAGAACAATCATGCATAAAATACAGGATTCCCACACACCACCCTATTATTAACACCTTGCATGGGTGTGGAACATTTGTTACAATAGGTGATAGCACGTTTTTATAATTGTACTCTTAACCATAGTACATGGTTTAACTTATGGTTCACTGTTTGTGAAGTGTGCGTCCATGGATTTTTAAAAATTTATTCTGTTCCCATATACACAATCTAACAATTCCCCTTTTAATCACATTCAGATATATATTCCAGTTCTTTTAAGTACGTTTAAAGGGTTGTGCTAACATCACCACCATCCATTTCCAAACTATTTCCATCATTCCAAATAGGAACCCTGTACATTTTAAGCCTTAACTTCCCTTTCCCTAGCCCTAGCCTTTCCCCTGGTAACCTTTATACTGGATTCTGACTCCATGAGTTTGCTTATTCTAATTGTTTCAAATCAGTGAGAGCATACAATATTTGTCCTTTTGTGTCTGGCTTATTTCACTCAACATGACATCTTCAAGGTTCATCCATGTTGTCATATGCATCAGGACTTCATTCTTTTTTTATGGCTAAATAATATTTCACTGTACATATATATCACATTTTATTCATCTGTTTGTTGGTTGATGGACAATGGGTTACTTCCATTTTTTGGCAATAGTGAATAATGCCCCTATGAACATTGGTGTGTGATATCTATTCAAGTCTTTGCTTTTAATTCTTTGGGGTAAAATAAGTAGTAGTGAGATTACCAGGTAATATGGTAATTACATATTTAGCTTTCTGAGGAACCACTGTCTTCCATGGTGGTTGCATCATTTTATATTGCCACTGGTAATAATGGAGTTCCTATTTCTCCACATCCTCTCCAACACTTTATTCTTTCTTAATACCAGTCATTCTAATGGACATGAAATGGTATCTCATTGTGGATTTGATTTGTATTTCCCTGATAGCTAATGATTTGAGCATCTTTTTATGTGCTTTCTGGCCATTTGTATATCTTCTTTGAAAGATGCCTATTCAAGTCTTTTGCCCATTTTTAAATTGGGTTGTTTGTCCTTTTGTTGTTAAGTTGAATGATTTCTTTATATTCTCTGGATATTAAACGTTTATTGGATATGTGGTTTCCAAATATTTTCTCTCATTGTATAGGTTATCATTTTGCTTTCATGATACAGTCCTTTGAGTCTCATTTTTTCTCATTTTGATGAAGTCCTAGTGATTTATTTTTTCTTTTGTTGCCTGTGCTTTGGGTGTGAAGTCTAAGAAACTATTGCCTAACACAAGGTCCTGAATATGCTTCCCTAAATTTCCTTGTAGGAGTTTGTTAGTTCTGGCTCTTATATTTAGGTCTTTGATCCATTTTGAGTTGATTTTTGTATAAGGTGTGAGGTAGGGGTTGTAACCGTTGGCCAGTTTGATGTAATTATGAATTCCAAAAATATAATTGGATCATGCTTGTAAACTGATCTGTTAATCTGGGCATGATTAAGTTATGATTAGGGCGTTGACTGGGCCAGTCAGTAGGGCGTTGAGCCCCACCCCTTGGTGGGTGGGGAATCAAATAGAAAAGGCATGGCAAGAACAGAGTTGGAGCAGTCTTTTGAGAAGCAGTTTTGATGTTGGAAAGAAGGCCCCAGGAGAAGAGAAGCAAGCCGTTCACCTGATCGTCTACAGCTGACCTTGTGGAGGAAACAGGAGCTAAGCCCAGAGAGAAATGCAGCCCCGGGAAGAGAGGAACCCCAGAAGCCTGAACCCTGGCAAACACTGGCAGCTGTCTTGCTCTAACACGTGGCAATGGACTGTGGTGAGAGAAGAAACTTAACGCTTTATGGCCTGGTAACTGTGGACTTCTACCCCAAATAAATACCCTTTATAAAGACCAACCCATTTTTGGTATTTCACATTAGCACCCCTTTGGCTGACTAATACAGA
>JAQZBX010066593.1:0-16088 GCA_029593785.1 Cabassous unicinctus
ATCGCCGAAATTGTGTGGTATTTATGAACCTGTCATCTGCCAGAGGTCCAGGCCCAATGAACTACCCCTCACTGATTAAGCACTTCAGAAGGCAGTGGAGGTCCTAGGATAAGAGAACCTGGTACAGGTGTTTACCTGTGTTATTTTAGAGGTGCAGATCCTTCTGTACTCTCAAGATTATCAATGCCTGATGCCTGTGGCAGAAGGCATCACCACACTTTTGTTCCCGTTTCAATGGCAGCCAATTTATTTGTCCATCCTTGCTTCTCTGCTACATTTTCTTTGTGTTCCTGTCCCTTTTTTGATGGACCTTCAGTCTAAAGAAGGAACTGACTGTTCCAAACTCAAACTTTTTAAATACTAAGAAAAAAAAAAACAAACTTTAAATCAACTTATGTGCAATTATCTAAAGGAAACCATTGACAAATAACTAAAGAAACTAGGAAAACAATGCAGGAAATATTAGAATACTATATTTATATAAATATATGAGTATATAAACAATGTAAAAATCTTTATAAGAGATAAAAGCCATGGAAATGAGCCAAATAAAAATTCTAGCACTTAAGTGAATGAAATGAAAATTCACAATAGGGATTCAACAGCAGATCTGAGCAAGAACAAATCAGTGAACCTGAAGAAAGTAAAACTGAAATTATCTATTATGAGGACCACAAATATAAAAGGATTTAAAAATTATCAGATAAAATAAAGGAAATGTGTAACACCATCAAGAGAACACATATTATGTGAGTCCCAAGAGCCAAGAGACAGAAAGGGATAGGAAGAATATTTGAATAAATGGTGTTCAGATTTCAAAAATTTGAAAGAAAACAAATATCTGTGCATCTGAGGATCTCCACAAACTCCAAGTACGGTAATTCAAAGAGATCCACAATGAGATTCGTTATAAACAAATTGCCCAAAGCCAAAAACATAGAATCCTAAGAAAAAAGAGAGTTACTCATTATCTTCAAACGGTCTTATAGGACTAAGAGCCAATTTCATATTGGAAATCATGGATATGGGATGGCAGTAAGATAAGATATTTAGCTTACTGAAAGAAAAAAAAATGTCAAAGAAGATTTGTATATCTGGCAAAGTTATCTTCCAATTCGAAGGAGAAATTAAGAAATACTCAGGTAAATAAAAGCTGAGGGAGTTCATTATTAGTAAATCTGTCATGCAAAAACTATGAAAGGAATTATTCTGGTTGAAAAGGAAGGACACTAGACGGGAACTCAAAACAAAATGAAGAAATAGAGATTTCTGGTAAAGCTAAGGTCAGAAATAAACATACAAACTAGTATAATTTAATTCTTGGTTTATAACTCCACATTTAATTTCCTACCCTCTTTACAAGACAAATGCATAAATAATTATATATACATATTATTGAGAACATAAAGAATAGAGATGTAAAAACAACATAAGGGAGGTTCTAACTTTGTAAGAACATAGTTTAACATGCTACAGAAGTTATATGGGTATTCAAACAAATTTTTTTATAAATTTAGGATAGGATTTTATTTGTACTCTCTACATTAACCACCTAGAAAATACATAAAAACTGCAAAGGAAATGATAAGGGATTCAAAACTAAATCTATAAAAATAAACTAAATATAAAAGTAGGCATTAGTGGAAAAAGTGAGGGACAAAAAGGTATAACAAAGTAATTCAACAGTAAATTGGCAGAAATGAATGCTTTCGTATCAGAAATTATTTTAAATGTAAATGTATTAAACTCTCCCTTAAAAGGCAGAGCTTGGCACAAGAGATAAAAGCAAATTTTCAAATTATATATTGTCTATAAGAAAGTCATTTTAGATTCCAAGACATTGATAAATGTATGTGAAAGGATGGAAAAATATTCCATCCACATGGTTACCAAAGAGAGCTGGGGTGGCTACCTGAATATCATACAAAATAAACTAAGTCAAAAACTGTTTTAAAGACATGCAGAACTGTGTGGGAGAGAGTGTGGTCTATGATGTGAACTGTGGTCTATGCTCGGTGGCAAGGCCCCAGGGTGTGTATATCCATTGCGGGTGTTGTGCCACACGGATAAGGAATGGAGGTATGGGATGTTGTTGGAGGTGTGGGCAGTGGAGAACATGGGAATCCCTGTAATTTTTGAGTAATATTTAGGTAATCTAAGCAACTTTTTAAAAAAATTATATATATATATATTTAACAAATAACATTTATGTAAACAAATGCACATATATGCATATGTATTTATATATCATTTTACAAATATTGGTATGTATTGTGAAAAATTTGATTTCTACCCACAATAAAAAAAAAAAAAAGACAAGTAAGGATATTACATACTTCAAAGAACATTATCAAGAAAGTAAAAACACAACATACAGAATTGGAGAAAATATTGCTAAGCATACATGTGAAAAAAAGCTCATTATCTAGAATATATAAAGAACTGCTACAGCTCAACAATTAAAAAAAAAAAATACCCAAATTAAAACAAGAGGAAAGTGTATGAATAGATTTTTTTTCCAAAGTAGACTCACAAATTACCTGTAAAGGACATGAAAAGATGTTAAACATGTTGCTCAGCAGGGATATGCAAGTAAAAATCACATTTTATGAACTATGGGACATACATTATCACTACTCATCATGTAAATGAATGTTCACTCTATATCTTCTTTGCACAAGATAATATAAAGTCATTTCCTTTTTCCTATATTCATAATGTATACATGCACATATAGGAATATACATACATATATTCATATTATTTATTATTATTTATTATTATTAATATTTATATTATTATTTATTATTAATTTAGGAATTGCATGCCTCAAGATGATTTGAGTATGTTACTAAATATTTTTTCTATATTTATTCAAATGAACTAAATTAAAAACAACCTACTTAATTAAATGTATATTTTTAGAGAGAAGAACAAATGGGTCATTTAGTTCATGGATGTGGGCATGTGTTTAAAATATTTTGCATTAATATATTAATATATAATGTACAGTTAAAAAGATTAGATATATGTATAGAGATACTCTCTTTGGTCAGTGTTCAGTAAAATGTCACACTTCAGAAAGCACTCTGTTTTATTTTTCTTTTGCATTGCCCCTCTCTTGGTCATGGTAGCCATTACTCTGTTAGTTAACCAGAAGCATCAGGGTAATAACTATGGTTGGACACAATATGCAGTTTTTACATTAAATACATAGTTATTGTTACAATTGAATGAGGGAAGTAGTATTAATATTTGTACAGGTGAGAAAGGCAACTTTGCCATTGTAAAATGCTTTGTACAAGTCAAGAATTTAACACTTTATAAATGAGTGCTTCCACACAAAATAGTCTTAATCTGAAATGCATCCTCTGTATCACTGAATCTCTCTTCAGTATTATTGGAAGGAGGGGTGATGCTGAGCATTACAGATATGAAATAGTTAGGCTTAGGAGTTTTTATTTTATTTTATTTTTAAGTTTTTTAGATTACATAAATGTCACATAAAAAATATAAGGGATTCCCATATGCCCTGTTCCCTACACTGCCCATATTTGCCCACATTAACATCCTTCATTAGTGTGGTACATTCATTGCAACTGATGAACACATTTTGGAGCACTGCCACTAAGCAGGAATTATAGTTTACATTGTAGTTTACACTCTCTCTCACACAATTCTGTAAGTTATAGTAAGATATATAATGGCCTGTATCTGTCATTGCAATGTCATTCAGGACAATTCCTAAGTCCCAAAAATGCCCCCGTATTACACCTGTTTTCCCTCCCCCTCACCTCAGAGCCTCCAGTGGCCACTACCTCCACATCAGTGATGTAAGTTCTTCCATTGCTAGAATCACAAAAAATGTATAGTAGAATACCAGTAAGTCCACACTAGTCCATAGTTCATTCCCCAATCCTGAGTATTTTGGCATTGTGATGCCCACTCCACTTCTAATTGAGATGGGGATTCAATCCCAAATGGCTGATGGATGGGACTCTCTTGCTTGCAGTTGTAGACTCTCTCGGTTCCTTGGTATGGTAGTTGTCCATCATCACTTCCTTGTTAGTTTTCCTGGGTGAGTCCAATGACCTGGAGAGTAGGTGTCGAAACTCTGTTTAGACTCAGGGCCTAGCTGACGCACGGACAGTTCAAAGATTCAAGTCTCTTGGGTGTACAACTACCAACTCCAGCACCAACTATAGGTTCAAATAGAAGGGACAGAAGAGCCATGTGTAGGGAAACCAAAAATGAGTCCAATTTTGTCACAGTGGGGAGCACAAACATGAAAGTAGGGCCCACTGGCAAGGCACCATGTTCATGAGCTATCTGCCTTGACCATAGTGCCTGGGTGTCTCCAGGATGCTCAGGAGCCCTGCTATTTGGGGTAGTGTCTAATTTGGCAGTCAATGAGAGCCTGCTGAGACATGCACCTAAGTGTAACCTATGGAATGACCTCCGACTCACTTTGAAGTCTCTTAGACATATACATTCATCTTTACCTTTTCTCCCCTTTGGTCAAGGTCTTTTCCAGTTGCATTGCTAGTTGGTGCTTGGGAGTAATCCCATGGTGCCAAGGAGGCTCATCCCTGGGACTCATGTCCCATGCTAGGGAGAAGTTATTGCATTTACATGCTGAGTTAAGCTTAGAAAGAGGCCACATTGAGCAACAAGGAGGCTTTCAGGAGGTAATGCTTAGGCACTCTATAATACTATGCTAAGTTTCAATTTCAGGAGTAAAGGTTCATAAATACAATCATCAATATCAAGGGCCCATCAATAGACCAAATTTCTCCACTAGCCATTGCCTCTATACTTGGGGGATTCTTGCTGTTCCATTAGGGAATGTGACAGAACTCCCCAGGTTGGGAATTCAATATTCTTCCAGTTATTGTATGAATCTCCACTGACCATGATAATGCCCCATGAACTTTTCAACACATTTATATGCCCTCATTTTATGCCCAGGGGAGCCTGTTCCCATGTATTCCCCTTCACTGGCACTCTACACAAATGGTCCTCCCATGACAAAGTTGTAAACCTTCTCTAATCCAAAACTCCTTCAAAGATGAAACCAATAAAATAGTCAAATACAATTAATAAGAAAATGAAGTAATAATAATAGTTATACAAATAGGAAATAAAATACAAAAAATATAAAAAATATACTTTTTAAAAATTTTGCGATAAGAAAAAATATAATTTTTGACATTTTGCCTTGCATCACTGTAAGATCTGTTGTCCTGTATGTACAGTGACATTTTCTTCTGTTTACTCTACCAATGTCTTACATTTGTTATTTTCTCTTCAAAGAAATTTAGGTCACAGCGAAATCACATACAGAATATAAAGACTTCCATATATCAACATCTTCCCTCTTTTCCCCCTTCCCCCGGTAATAACATTTTATATGTGATGGTACATTTGTTACATCTGATGGACAAATATTGAAAGATAGCTACCAACCATGGGCAATGGTTTATATTATGGTTTACAATTTGGACCATACACTTTTATAAATTTTTATGAAACTTAACATGGCCTGTATCCATTATTGCAAGATCATGTAGGACACTACCATCACCCTCAAAATGCTGCCTGTTCCATCTATTCTATTCCTCCCTCCCTCCCCACACCCCCTGCCTCCAGTGACACATGGCAACTACCAGGCTTCACTGTGCAGGACCATATTCATAGTTACTTGCAACAGCATTGAGGGCTCAACAGACTGGTCTGTCTTCCCTATTGCACCCTTGTGTTCATTTCTTCCCTGTGTATATCTACTGGGATTGTAGGATGATATGGAAATTTTATATTTAGCTCCTGAGGAACTACCAAACTGTCTTCCAGGGTGGTTGCCCCATTTTACATTGCTATGAGCAATCTTCTCCAACACTTGTAGTTTTCTGATTTTCAATAGTGTTCATTCTAGCATTCTAGTGTGGAATGAGAGTGCTTTGTGGTTTTGATTTATACTTCCTTAATAGCTAATGATGTTGAATATCTTTCCACGTGCTTTTTAGCCTTTTGTATTTTCTATTGGGAAAAATGTCTATTCAAGTCTTTTGTCCTTTTTTTAATAATTATTTTTTAAAATTTCTTTTAAAAGAAGTTTTAGATTACAGAAAAGTTACATAAAAAATATAGGGAATTCTAAAATGGCAGCAGAGTAAGGAGCTGCAGCAGTCAGTTCATCCTAAAGTTCAGTTACTAATCACCCAGAACTAGCTAAACCATCTGTTGGGATCCCCAGGAGACCAGAGAATATCCAGCAACATCCATGAAAACATGGAAGGAGGAGACTGCCCATCTGCAGAGAAGATTAATGAGTAGAGCATTCTATGTTGCAGAAGCCAGTGCCTGTGGCTCAAGCCCCATTGAGAGCTATTTCATGGTGGGATCTGGAAGCTCCATTTCCCAAAAATGGGGTAGGAAGCCATGGTTGGGCCTCAACTTCAACTACTGGTTAGTAAATTCAGCTGTCTAAAGTATAATATTAAGAACAGCTAAAGTTTAAACCTGTTCATGTCAGAAAGAGGCTGGTAGTAACCATTTTAACTATTCCCTTGCCATCATGGAAAGCAAGGATGATTGAAAATCACAGTGCTGGTAGGAACTGGTTAATTTCCACCAGAACCAGATTGCAGCTCTAACCAAAACTCTAGTCCCAGCTCCAGCAAGAAGAAAGCTGGGGGGATCTGAGCCAGCCTCTCTGGGAAACTGCAGGCCATGCCACAGAGGCTGGTGCCCATTCTACTATAGCTATTCCATGGCTGGAGTTGGAAGCTCCAATTCACCTAAATGGGGAGGAAGACACTGTTGGTCACCGACTTCAGCTACTGATTAGTAAACTCAGCTGACTAAAGTATAATCCTAAGAACAGCTAATGTTTGAACCTGTCTAAGAAGGAAAGAGGCCAGTAGCCACCATCTTAACTCCATTTCCAGGATGAGGGGAAGCAGGACTGAATGAAAATCAAAATGGAGTAAAGACTGGTTTCTTTCCACCCAGATGGGATTGCAACACTAGCCTAGCCTCCAGCCCTGCCTCCAGCAAGAAGGAAGCTGGGAAGACCTGGACCAGCTTCTCCAGGCAACTGCAGGGGATTTGACTGGCACAGACTGAATATTCTGACATGTGGGGCTCCATCTCTGCACCCAAATAGGATAGAAGATCAGCTGTATTTCTATGGCCACTCCAGGCAACTCCAGGCATTTTCAGCCCACACTAACTGGTTTGTTGAGATCCTTTGATTCCATATCCACCTTTGACCCCCATAGGAAAAGATGGAGCTGTTGTCTCCTCAGCCTCTCAGTACAAATGCAGGCAATTTTGGCTGGCACAGACTGTTGGTTGCCTGTGGATCTACCCCCAACCCTAATAAGAGAGCAGAGGACTGAAATTTCCTCAGCCTGTCCAGGCAATGGCAGAAATTCTCAGCCTAGAGGGACTGAACTGTTGGGTACCCATGGAACCACCCTCACCACCCAAAAGGATAGGAAGCTGTTTTTGCCTCAACCTCTCTGGGCAAGAGCAGGTAATTTCAACCTACACAATATGAACTGTTGGGTGTCAGTGGTTCTTTTTCCATGCCCTAAATGACAGAAGAGACAATACTCCCTCAACCTATCAAGGTAACTGCAGGTGTATTCAGCCCATATGGCTTAGATTGTTGGGCACTCTAGATAGTCCATTCAAACCCCCAGCAGGGAGGGTGGCTGGTGCTACATCAGTCCACCTGGGCAACTGCAGTCATTTTGTAACCATACAGTATAGATTACTGCCCACAACTGCAGCTCCATTCCAGTCCCAGGTAAGGGAGGAAGGGGTGTGAAGCTCCATCAGTTTCTGTGCACCTACAGTTTTGTCCTGCAAAACATGGATTCTTACACACAGCTGCACCTCTGTCCCTACCCTAGGCAGAGGAGAAAGGTGGGAGAAGTTTCATCGATTCCTGGGACAACACAAGCAGTTTCAGCCTCCATAGCTTACAACACCAACTATATCCACAGCTCCTACTACACAAATAGCAAGGGACAAAAGGCAAGAAAGCCATGAACTAAAAAAGAAAACTGCACCCAGAATAAACACATCTGGTAAGCCAGAAGCCAATACACCAACAAAAAGTTACAATCCATACCAAGAAACAGGAATATATGGCCCAGTTAAGGGAACAAAATAAGCCTCCAGAAGACATAAAGGAGTTGAGACAAATAATTATAGATATTCAAACTAATTTCCTTAATAATTTCAATGAGATGGATAAAGATATTAAGGCTATTAAGAAGGTACTGGGACCGCATTTCGCATCATAGACCACCCTCTCTCAATGTGGTCTATGCTTGGTGGCAAAGCCCCAGGATGTGTATATCCATTATGGGTGATGTTCCACACTGATGAAGGATGTTGGTGTGGGATGTTGCGGGAGGTGTGGGAGGTGGGGAACATGGGAATCCTTGTAATTTCTGAGTAATAATTAGGTTATCTAAGCACCTTTAAAATATATATATATGTATAAAATAACATTTATATAAGAAAATACACATATATGCATATATATTTATATATCATTTTACAAATATTGGTATGTACTGTGAAAAATCTTGATTTTTATGAATAAAAAAAAAGACGACGACACTGGGAGAGCACAAAGAAGAATTTGAAAGCATACAGAGAAAAGTAACAAATTTTATGGAAACGAAAGGTGCAATAAATGAATTTAAACTACAGTGGAGGCCTATAACAACAGATTTGAGGAGACATAAGAAAGGATTAGTGTACTTGAAGACATGGTCTTCAAAAGAGGATACACAAAAGAACAGATGAAGAAATCAGTGGGAAAAAAATGAAAAGGGTCTCAGGGAACTAAATGACAGCAAGAGATGTGCAAATATTCATGACATGGGTGTCCCATAAGGAGAAGATTAGGGAAAAGGAGCAGAAGGAATATTTGAAGAAATAATTGTAGAAAATTTCCCAACCCTAATGAAGGAGATAGATATCCATGTCCAAGAAGTACAACATACCACCCTCTGAATAAATCAGAATAGAGCAACACTGAGACACATACTAATCAGAATATCAAATGCCAAAGACAAGGAGAGAATTCTGAGAACAGCAAAAGAAAAGTGATTTATAACATATATTCAAGAAGATTAAGTATCAATTTCACATCAGAAACCATGGAAGCGAGAAGGCAGCGGTATGATATATTTAACATACTTCTAGAGTAAACCTGCCAGCCTAGAATCTCACATCCAGTAAGACTGTCTTTCAAAATTGAGGGTTAGTTTAGAATATTCACAGATATAGAGAAAGTGAGAGAGTCTATAACAAAGAGACTGGCTTTGCAGGAAATGCTAAAAGGAGTTTTACAGCCTGAAAAGAAAAGATAGGAGAGGCTTGGAAGTGAATCTACAAATGATGATTTTATCAGTAACAGTAGTTACAAGTGTCAAAAGAATGATGAAAATAAAATGACAGATAAAACCCAAAGGTCATAATGGGTGAAATAAGACTGGCCTTTAGAGAAATAACATTGAATATTAATGGATTAAACTCTCTAATCAAAATACACAGACTGGTGGAATGGATAAGAAAATATGAGCCATCTATATGCTATATGCAAGAGATTCACCTTAGACTTAAGAGATACCAGTTGAGTGAAAGTGAAAGGTTGGTGAAAGATATTCCATGCATGTAGTACCCCCCCACCAAAAATGGGGTAGCTATACTTATATCAGATGAAAAAAACTTTAAATATAAAACTGTTATTAGAGACAAGGGAGGACATTACATATTAAGAAAAGGGGCAATTCACCAGGAAGAAATAACAGTCATAAATTCATATGCACCTAACCAGGATGCCCCAAGATACATGAAACAAACAGTGGCAAAATTGAAGGGAGAACTAGACACCTCTACAATAATAGTCGGAGACTTTAAAACACCAATCTCAGCATTGAATAGAATATCTGGGCAGAGCATCATTAAAGAAACAGACTGTTTAAATAATATGACAAATGGACTAAACCTAATAGATATGTACAGAGCATTGCACCCCAAAACAGGAGAATATATATTCTTTTCAAGTGCTTATGGAGCTTTTTCCAGGATAGACTTTATGTTGGGTGAAAAACAGATCTTAATAAATTCAACAAGATTGAAATTATACAAAGGACATTCTCTGATCATAATGGAATAAAGCTGGAAATCAACAAGATATAGGAAAAGGGAAAATTCACAAATATATGGAGATTAAACAACACACTCTTAATCAGTGGGTTAAGGAAGAAATTTTGAGAGAAATCAATAAATATTTTGAGAACAATGACAATGAGAACACAACCTAATAGAATCAATGGAATGCAGTGAAGGCAGTGTTGAAAGGAAAATGTAGAGTCCTCAATCCTTACAGTAAAAAAAAATAAGAGAGAGCTAAAATCAATGACCTAAGTACACAGCTGTAGGAACTAGAAAAAAGAACAGCAGACTAATCCCAAAGCAAGTAGAAGGAATGAAATAACAAAGAACAGAGCAGAAAGAAATGAAATTGAGAACAACAACAAAAAAAGTAGAGAGAAACAACAAAACCAAAAGTTGATTCTTGGAGAAAATTAACAAAATCAACAAACCCTTAGTTAGACTGACAAAGAGAAAAAGAGAGAAGATACAAATAAATTAAATAAAAAATGAAAATGTTAGCATTACTACTGGCCCTATAGAAATAAAAGAGTTTTAAGAGGATACTATCAACAATTGTATGCCAAAAACTAGACAACGTATATGAAATGTAAAAATTCCTAGGAATGTACAAGCAACCTACACTGACCCTAGAAGAAATAGAAGACCTTAACATACCAATCACAGATAAAGAGCTTGAAACAGTCATCAAACAACTCTGCAAAATGAAAAGCCAAGGACCAGATGGTTTCACAAGTGAGTTTTACCAAGCCTTCAAAGAAGATTTGATACCAATCTTACTCAGGCTATTCCAAAAAACTGAACAAGAAGGAATGCTACCAAACTTATTTTATTAAGCCAATATCATCCTAATACCAAAGCCAGATAAAGATATGAAAAAAGAAAATCAGAGATCCATTTCTCTAATGATTATAGATGCAAAAATCCTCATTAAAATACTTGCTAGTCTCACCCAACAACACATTAAAATAATTAAATATCATAATCAAGTGGGTTTTATACCACATATGCAAGGCTTGTTCAACGCAAGAAAATCAATTGTATAATACTCTACATTAATAAATAAAAGAAGAAGAATCATATGATCTTATCAATTGATGAAGAAAAGACATTTGACAAAGCACAGCATCCTTTCTTGATAAAAAATACTACAAAAGATAGGAATTGAAGGAAACTTTCTCAACATGAAAAACTCAGAGCAAAGATTTTACTCAGTGGTGAAAGACTGAAAACTTTCCCATTGAGATGAGGAACAAGACAAGGATCACCACCATCACTACTGTTGTTCAATTTAGTGCTAGAGGTTCTAGCTAGAGTAATCAGGGGAAAAAAAAAGAAATAAAATGCATCCAAATCAGAAAGGAAGAAATAAAACTTTCACTATTCACAGATGCTATGATTCCATATTTAGAAATCCCAAAAAATCTACAACAAACCTGCTAGAGCTAATAAATGATTTCAGTAGAGTGTCAAAATACAAGATCATAATGCAAAAATCAGTGGCGTTTCTAAACAATTGCAATGCACAATCTGAAGGGGAACTCAGGAAAAATTCCATTTAAAATAGCAGCTAAGACCTTGTGGATGAAACAGAGGAGCTAAGCCCAGAGAGAAACTCAGCCCCTGGAAGAGAGGAACCCAAGAAGCCTGAACCATGGCAAACATCTGCAGCTTCTTGCTCCAACACGTGGCAATGAACTTTGGTGAGGGAAGAAACTAATGCTTTATGGTCTGGTAACTGTGGACTTTTACCCCAAATAAATACCTTTTATAAAGAAAAAACAAACAAACAAACAAAAAACAAAACAAAAAAATAGCAGCTAAAACAATCAAATATTTAGGAATAAACTTAACCAAGGATGTAAAGCCCTAGTAATTCAGAGAACTACAATGCATTGCTAAAAGAAATTTTTATAAAGATCTAAATAATTGGAAGAATATTCCATGCTGATGGATTGGAACAGTAATATCATTAATGTCAATTCTACCCACATTGATACAGCGATTTAATGCAATCCCAATAAAAATTACAATAGCATTTATAAACAAATAGAAAACACAATTATAAAATTTATTTGGAAGGTTAAGAGACCCTAAATAGCCAGAAACATCTTAAAAAGGAAAAGTAAAGTTGGAGCACTCTCACTTTCAGACTTCAAATTGTATTACATAGCAACGGTGGTAAAAACAGCATGGTATGGCATAAAGAAAGATGCATAGACAAATGGAATCTAATTTATGATACAGAAACAAACCCTCACATCTATGGTCAATTTTCTTTTGACAAGCCTGTCAAACCCTCCCAGCTGGGGCAGAACAGTCTATTCAAAAAATGGTGATGGGAGAACTGTATATCCATAGCCAAAAGAAAGAAGGAACACCATTATCTCAAACATTATACAAAAATTAACTCAAAATGGATCACAGACATAAATATAAAAGCAAGAACCATAAAGCTCCTAGAAGAAAATCTAGAGAAACAGCTTCAACACCTGGTGGTAGGTAGTAAATTCTTAAACCTTACACTGAAAGCACAAGCAAGAAAAGAAAATATGGATAAATAGGATGCCCTCAAACTTAAATACTTCTGGGATTCAAAGGACTTCATCAAGAAGGTGAAAAGGCTGCCCACACAATGGGAGAAAATATTTTGAAATCACATAACTAATAAGGGTTTGATTTCCATTCTTTATAAAGAGATCATACAACTCAACAATAAAAGAGCAATCAATCCAATTTTTGCTCATTTAAAAATGAGCAAAAGTTTTAAATAGCAATTTCTCTAAAAAGAAAATACAAATGGCCAAATTGCACATTAAAAAATGTTAAATTATCACTAGCTAATAGAGAAACGCAAATCAAAATGACAATGAGATCATCTCACACAGCACAGAATGGTCATTATTCAAAAAAACAGAAAATATTAAGTGCTGGAGAGGATGTGAAGAAATAGGAACCATCCTTCACTGTTGGTGGGATTGTAAAATGATACAGCCTCAGTGGAAGATAGTTTGGTGGTTCCTTATGACATTAAATATAGATCTGCCTTATGATCCAGCAATTCCTCTACTAGGAATGTATTCAGAAGAACTAAAAAATATGACAAAAACAAACATCTACACACCAATATTCACAGCAGATATTCACAATTACCAAAAGATGGACACAACCCAAATGTCCATCAACCAATGAATGGATAAACAAAATATGGTTTATACATACAATGGAATACTATGCTGCAGTAAGAAGAAATGAAATTCGAACACATATGATAACATGGATGTATCCTGAAGACATTATGCTAAGTGAAGTAAGCCAGACACAAAAGGACAAACATTGCATGCTCTCATTAATATGAACTAAATATGAAGAATAAATGCATGGATTTAAAACCTAGAGTAGAGTTTATTAGGAGATAAGAGGAGGGTACTATGTACAAGTTTTAATTAACTTGATTGTAAAAGTTTGGAAATGAATAGAGTTGATGGAAACCCAGTATAGTAAGTAGCAGCTGGTTTATAAATGGGGTTGTGGTTGAAAAGTGTGGCCCAGAGATGTCAATGCACATTGAAAGAGAGCTAGAGAATATTCTAAAGACTGAATAACACAGTAAACCTAGAGGTGGATGAGAATTGTGGTTGATGGTACAGATGCAAATGTGTCCTTCTGTGAGCTGGAGCAGATGTACATCACTATTGCAAGTTGGTGGAAAAGTGGAGAAGCATGGGAAAAATACAATTAATATGCCCCATGAACTGTATTTAACAGAAATACTGTAATTTTCTTGCATCAATGCCAAAGGTGTACTATGTTAATAATTGGGGGTATGGAAAAAGTGTATCAAATGTATGCTATGGACCATGGTTGATGGTAATAATCTGATGGTATTATGTAATAATCTGTAACAAATATTCCACCATGATGTGGTGTGTTGATGAAGGGGTGTTGTACAGGAATTCTACACATGGGCATGACTGTTTTTTAAATTCACAACCTCTGTAATAAAAATGTATTTTAAAAATTAGAGTGGTTTGGGGGAAATTACACCAAATGTAAAATATGGACTATAGTTAGTAGTAATATTTTGACAATGCTCTTGCATGGTTTGCAAGAAATGCATCACAACAATGCAAGGCATGGGTGGGGGGTGATGTATAGGTCCCCTGTATGATGTTATGCATGTTTATTTTATAAGTTCACAACTTTTACTGTATACTTATTGTTCATATATGTTCATGTATGAATGATACACTTCAATAAGAGTATATATATATAAAATATAATATATATATATATATATACAGGGAATTCCCCTATACCCCAGCCCCTCTTCCTCTCACATTTTACCCTATTAATAACATCTTATATGAGAAATTTACATTTCTTACAATTGATGAATAAATATTAAAGCATTGCTACTATCCATAGCATATAATCTACATTATTGTTTACAATTTGCTCTTTACAATTTTATAGGTTTTGACGAAATTTATAATGGCGAATATCTGTCATTGCAATATCATACAGATCAACTCTAATGCCCTAAAAAGGCTCTATGTTGCATATTTTCTTCCCTCCTCCTCCCCTTCAGAACTTTTGGTAACCAATGTCTTTATATCACTGTTATAAGTTCTTCCAATACTACAGTAGTAATGTCTACTTTGGTCTCTGGTTGCATTCTCCCTTTATATTTGCTCATTCTTTAAACTTGAGGATTTGGGGATGTTGATGCCTGCTCTGCTTCAGATTGAGAGGATGTTTAGATGTTATGGAGCAGATGGAAGGAGCTGTTCTGCTTTCAGTTGTAGATTTTTTTTTCCCTTTTGTGATGGGACTTGTCAATCATCATCATTTTGTTAGTTGTCCTGGGTGAGTACGATGAACTGGAGAGTAGGTGTTGACTGCAACTCTTCTAAGATTCAGGGCTCAACAAGCATATGAACAGATGGAAGATTTAATTCTCGGGGACATATATTTCATGGGTATAATGCTAATTATAGGTTCAAATAACAGGGGTAGAAGAACCATGGGTAGGGAAATTATAAATGAGTCTAACTTACATTGTGGAGAGAGATTGAATACGAAAGTATTCAATTTTGAAGGAGGTCCATTTATCTATTTCTTCTTTTGTTGCTTGTGATTTGTGTGTAACGTCTAAGAAATCACTGCCTACGACAAGATCATGAAGGTACTTCCCTAAATTGGAGTATATAGTCCAGGCTCATTAGTTAGATATTTGATCCATTTTGTGTTAACTTCTGAATAAAGTATGAGAGAGGGGTCCCCATTCATTCTGTTGGATATCCAGTTCTCTCAGCATCATTAAAAAAAATTATTGAACATCCCATTCATACACAAACATATATAAACAATAAGTAAAAGTTGTGAACTTACAAAATAAACATGCATAACATCATACAGGGGTCCTATACATCATCTCAACACCAACACCTTGTATTGTTGTGAAATGTTTGTTACAATCTATGCAAAAACATTGTCAAAATATTACTACTAACTTTAGTCCATTTCTTACATTTCATGTATTTTCCCCCAACCCACCCTATAATTTTTGAATATATTTTTATTTTATTTTATTATTTTTTAATCTTTTTTATTTTTTATTTTTTAATTTTTTTGTAAAATGATATATAATACATATGCATATATGTGCATTTATTTACATAATTGTTATTTGTTATATATATATGTATACATTTTATAAAGGTGCCTAGATTACCCAAATATTACTAAGAAACTACAGGGATTCCCATGCTCCCCGCCGCCCACACCCCCAACAACACCCCACACAACCATTCCCCATCCGCGTGGTACTACACCCGCAATGGATATACACATCCTGGGGCCTTGCCACCGAGCATAGACCA
>JAQZBX010066594.1:0-16086 GCA_029593785.1 Cabassous unicinctus
TAAAAAAAAAAAAAAAAAAAAATTGGAGGAGAAGAGGGAGGAAATGCCATCAGACAAAAAAATTAGATAGATATCCATAGAATGATATAACCAATTTGGTAAAAATGAATCTAAGATAACACATTATATTATATCCCAAAATAAATTTAAGATGCATAAAGGACAAATAAAAACCTGGCACTGTCTTCTCAGGGATTTTTAAATTTCCTTTTCCCCAGGAGAGATCCCCTGGGAAGAGCCTGGAACTGAGAAAGAAAATCATGAGCTCAACTTGAGAGTGAATCAGTGGAGATAGAAGACCTATTCTTCTTTCCATTTTTTTCATGCAACAAAGTTAGGCTTGGGAACAATATGATTTTCTGTGATTTGTAAACTGTTTTAACTTCCAATTGATTCTTTCCAAAGTATTTTCTCTCTCCTCGGCTTACCATATTCTTTGATAATAGAAACAAAACCTCAAGTTATATCAAGTCCATTTTCCAGTCATCTTTGTCTTTTTAAGTGGTGGTATGAAAACCTCAAGATTTAATTTTTACGTTTTAAATTCTTATTTTCAGTGCAGTAAATGAAAGGGTGCTTATGTCCCTTGAAAGTTCTAAGCCCAGATGGGCACACAGTAAGTCCCCTTTGTTTTCTGATTGACCATACCTTCAAGTCATGGTACTATATTTTGATGTTATCACATTTTTTCATTTTATAAATACGTCTCATATTTTAGCAATAAGTGGTGTTTTATTAATCGTATTAAACAGATCAAAACGGCTGAAAGATGAAAAGTCTTGTGCACACCTGTGTCCTTCAGTCATTTTAGGTTATTTAGTAATTTTAAGTGTAATGATGACCTGTAAACTGCTATTGCATACCCAGTAGCATTTTGAATGAGGATGAAAGGGGATGAGCCAAATCCAGTCCAGGAAAGGAAATTCATGCTGAATATTGACTATCAGGAGCAGAATAATTTATTTTTAATTTTTTCTTTGTTTTACCCTTGGACTGTTTTTTGTTTATTTTAATGTCTTTCAAACACTATTAGGAGAAAGCAAGAAATAACATTATCTAAGTTTGAGTATCCCTTTAGCAAGTGCACAGTGCTTATCCAGGATAGTAAATTTGCATCTTTATTTTTGTACTATTGCATTTTCCACTTTTATTTTTCTTTCCTAGTAAATTGTTTCTCTGTACACATCCCAGTGGCTACTACTGTTAACTTAAGATAGTAATAAATTTGTGTTATGAACCCTTTTGCTCATGTTTGACCACTCAGTGTGGCTTCTGTTTCATTGCAATGTCGTGCTGTGTTTTATGGTACTCAGCACTCTGCTGATATCAGAAAGGGAAGCTATTGTGAATATGTAGCCTGGAGCTTTCACTTTATACTTATATAATGTTCCCACCACCTTCAAAGGGGTCTTTCATTTTAAAAAGTGTGTGTGTAATATTCAGACTATTAATTATTAGTTTCTCCTTTTATTACATAATAGTTTACTATCCTAGTAAATCAAATTATTAAGACGTACTTATCTTAAGGAATAAGAATATTTATACAACCAGGACATTCTATTGTGAGAGCTTTGGAGCATCTTTGTTACACAGCTCTTCTGTTTGTTCAAAGGTGTGGTTTCTTGTGACATTTGTGTTGAGAAGTATAACTTGTATTCACATTCATCTATCATTTTTTCTTACAGTTGATTTCAGACCTCATGCCAGCATGGATACTGTCCATCATATGTTACTTTTTGGATGTAATATGCCTTCATCCACTGGAAATTACTGGTAAGGATAATGGGCTCATAGACAATGAAGTATAGAAAATGTTTGCTTTTTACAAGTACAAAATGCTTCTGGGCAAGTATTTTATGACTGATTATAGCAGTTTGGTATTATGTATGAATTCCAAAAATAGATATTGGATTATGTTTGTAAACTGTTCTGTTGGAGGTTTCACTTTTACTTGATTAAATTATGATTAGGGCTTTGATTGGACCACCAAGGGGGTGGGGACTCACAGAGAAAATAACAAGGCACAGGAGTTAGTTGGAATTTTGAGCTGGAGCCGAAGAAGTAAACATACGGGAGAGAGCAGAGCAGCTGAACCTGGATAGAATCGAGCCCCAGGAGAGAGAGACAAAGCCTAGAGAGCCTGATAGTCTATAGCTGACCTTGTGGAGAGAAAAGAGCAACCAAGCCCAGAGAGAAATGAACCCCAGGAGAGAGATGAGACTTATACCAGCCTACAGCTGATATTGGAAGAAGCTGGGACCACAGAGCCTTAAGAGAAAGAGGAAGGCTGAATGTTGGTAGCCATCTTGCTCCAACACATGGCAACAGACTTTGGTGAGGGAAGTAACTTATGCTTCATGGCCTGGTAACTGTAAGCTTCTACCCCAAATAAATACCCTTTATAAAAGCCAACAGATTTCTGGTATTTTATATCAGCACCCCTTTGGCTGACTAATACACTGATTAATAAATGTGTAGATGCTTTTTTTGAAAAAGAACATTGTTCATTTGTATCACATGGTTATCAAGGTTCAATTATCACAGTTAGTCTTGTTTACTAAGAAACATATCCATCAGTTTTTGTCACTGCCTTAATAAATATATGTCTGTAATGATAGACAGTGTGTCAAGGTGCAGACAAATTGTAAAGAAGGACTCAAAATTTAGGTAATTGATACTCTGGTGCCAATTTTTTTAGTTTATTATTCTACCCAAAGAGCATGATCTCTACATTCACTGAGCACTCTTTTGTCCCAGCCACTGTACTAGGTGATCTATACACACTATTTCATTTTATTCTACCAGCTCTACAAAGCAGGTACTATTATCCCTGCTTTACAGAAACACGGAGCCCAAATCTCAAGGAGATTCAGTAACTAGCTCAACGTAACAGAGCTGGTTGGTGCCAGACAAGGATTGAACCCTAAGTTGTCTGGGTCAAAATTGAGGTTATATCCATTTTATTTCACTTCTCCCATTTATTCAAGTCACTGTTGTAGTTTTGGAATTTATTTTAATCACTATGATGAGTCTAATATCATGTCATAAACAATCACTAAACATCTATTAAATGCCTGTCATGTGCCAGACCTATAGCAGATGTTATGGGACGTTCTAGGATAAGTAAGATAGGTTTTCTAGCCCATTCCCCCTCCTCTCCCCCCCAAACACACACCTTACAAAATAATTGTGGCTTGAGACCTTCTCTTTCCTTTTGTTCTTTGGTGTTCTTGCCCTTTCAGACCAATGAACTCTGAAAGCAGCTATGTTTTTTAAGTCTTTATTTTTCACCTACCACCAGAATCACTGTTCCATATTTAGCAGTTCAGAATTACTGGTGTGTCTGACTTTGCACTGGGAAGTAATCTCTTTTGAAGTCCTTGTGTCTACATAATCATGTAGGCTGAGAGATCCTTCTCTGTGCATCCTAATATTCATTAGCCTGATGCAAGGCACGCAGCTGCAGCTACTGCTTTTTCATCGTTTTTCTAATAAATAATTGTAATATGTGTTTGGAACTGTAAAAGCACAGGGCAATTAGTGGAAATCTCCATGGACCAAGTACCATCAAAACATTTGTTAATAGGCTTAAGTTATTTGATGAAAGGAGCATATCACATAGGAACCCAACTTACATGACTGGGTTTATGTAAAAATGGAGTCAGCAAATCACAGTTAATACCCTTTGATATCAACATTCCACTTTTTGCTCTTCATCAATTTTTTGTAAATAAACTGGGGTTAAAATTTTATTCTGTGGCAGCTTTTTTTTTTATTCTTATGTGCAAATCACATTCCTTGTTTTTTATGCTTTAAAAATGTTTTTCTGAAATTTTTACTTATTTGCTTTTGGATTAGAACTGTTGAAAATAGCTAGAAGTATTACAAGCTTTTAGGATCTGATTTAGCTGCACCCTTGTTAAGAGGAATGAACAAAAAATAAAACATCACTTAAATGCTATTATGGTTTCTAGTAAGAAAAATAACATAAAATATCCCAAGCCTACTTCATTGTTACCATGCTAAGGACATATCAGAGCAAACAAATTACTTTGGCTCCTTAAAAATATTTATTAATATTCTTAAATGTACCGTTTTGAAATTAAATCTATAAAATATATTGACCAAAAGACTTCCAAATTGGAGAAAGAGAATTCAAAGAAAAATGTAAATGAAAGTGAAAACAGCAATTTTGAGTGGAGTAATTGCTAAAATATATTACTTTGTTAAAATTATTACTTGAAAGGCAACATGATAGAATGAAAAGAGCAGTGAATAAACTGTCAAGATTCCTTGGGGAAATTACTTTGCCTATCTGGGCTCCAGTTTCTTCATTTTATTGAGGGACTTACACTAGATCATTTACAAAACCCCTTTCTGCTCTAAAATTCCAGAATTTCCTGAATATAAATTGCATGCAAATGCTGAGTCAGATTGGAAAGACATTATTGAAGATGTGCGGACTGGTTGACTCACCACAAGGAGGGTAGCCCACTGTATTTGGCCAATCTGTTGAATCACTGAGTAATTCGAATTTCTAATGATACTATACCCATGTCCTTTAAAATGGAGTTTAAAATATCTGCCTTGCAGTCCATATTCCCACTTACTCTGCTATAGGTTTGCTATAATTGACTTTATAACCATAAAACAGAAGGACCGTAATTTATGTTGTTACTCATTTTCTTTTGACCAAGCCCAAAGTGTTTCATCTAATATTTTAAAGTAGAATCTTGTCAACATTTATTGCAAAATAGGGGATATGTATTAAGTAAAACACTGTATAGTAGTGCTGACTTCCATACCCAACATTATTCTCCATTTTAAAGATGGTATAGATTAGCTATCTTTCAATATATCTCATGGCCTGTGCTTTTCTGTTGTTTCATAAAAACATCTTCATCCCCTACCCTCCATGCCACACAGGCTCAGCCCTGGAGCCAGTCAGTGGATTTTTTGCAATTTTTCAGCCTCTTAGCCTCCCACCTGAATTACAATGCTAATACAAAAACCTTTCAGTGTCACAGTCTTGTGTTATTTTTCTGAAATTTTTGAGTCCATAGAATTTATCACACTCATTTTATAGTTGCAAATCTATTCTTTGGTTTTTCCAAGATAAAGACAGTACTTAAATTAAGAGTCCCAAACTTTCACATATATTTTTAGTTATGACACCACTATCGCTTCCAAGGCTTAAGAATATCAAGAATTCATGTATGCTCTAGGGAGATCTTTAAGACAACACGGAGGTGTTTTAGCAAAAGAAGAAAAACTTAATAGGATATTTCAAGTCAAAATGTCAACCTCAGATTTCCTCTCCTTTTCCGTTTTGTTAGCTTGGATTTCCCATTGTTTTTGCTCAAATGTTTTATTTTCATTGCCAGCAGGTTGGCAAATAGGTATATGTCTTTTATATAAAAACATTTTTCCCCTGAAATTATGAAGTTATAATTCATCCTCTGTCTTCAGGCAGCACTTTTAATATGAACGCAAAGAACTATTCTGATGATGTTTCTCTGTTGTGCTGGCCTCCTTTGCTCCTTGTAATTGCCTCTTTCTACTGTTCATTAAAATATATTTACAGTTGCATTGAGTCTACAGGAAAATAGTAGACACAGCATGAAACAGTTTTCATTATGTACTCATTTTAATTTTAAAGTTTTTTTTCCTCTTCACATATTCCAGTCTTTTGTGTCTCATTCCAAATTAGCAACTCATACTGGTAATGTGTCTAGTTAATTATATGCATGCGCATTTAAATTGCGTACATTGATGTGAACCTTTTAATATACTGTGGGGTGGTCCCTTTATTGTTAGAGTGGGCCTGGTGTTCAGTTCCAAATTAACATACCTCTCGAGGATGCAAATAAGGACCAGCTGATGGAAAAGCAGCAACTTGCTGACCCATGTAAAGAAAACAATTCCTGTCAGATGTAACCCCAATACTTTCTTTCTCGGGCTTTTAAGAAATGAGACAATTAACCTCATGTAGGGACCAACAAAAAATGACAGCATCGAAACTGGAGGAAGCATAGCAATAGAGTGATTTGTTGGACCCTATTTATATATCTGGATACAATTCAAAGCTTGGCAATTTTAAGTGCCCCTGATTTGGAGGCTGAATATGAGCATTTAGTGAGCAGATGCTCTTTTGAGCTGTTTAGGGTCAGTAAGGAAATGGAGGTGCTGAAAACTGGGTAATTTACAATTAAAAATCTATTATTACTCTCCACTAAAAAGTGGTAAATATTAGGATATCCTTAGAAATTAAAATACTGCATTTATCTATTTTATGAATACCTTTCTTGATTCTAGTTTTACTCTAATAAGCAATTTTTAAAATAATGATAGGTTAACTAATCGAGAGTTTCGGGGGTTGAAAATCATGATATTTTGTTCATACAAACTGTTTTGGCATTTTGGGGTATTTCTAGAGTGCTCTCTTTTCTTCATTAGAGATTGTAGACTTGTTCCTACAATCTGTTCTGCTGACTGCTGGATTTAGGGCTTAAAGCAATTTACGATTGCAAACTCCAAAATTGTGTTTTCAAACATATTGGGTGATTGAAATGAATCTTATGTATCCAGCTTTGTACTTAGGAGTGATCTTTTATGCAAAGCTAAAATTACTATTTTTAGTCTTATTAATTAATATTTGATTTTAAAACTATTTCTAATGATACTATGACCAACTAATTTTTACAAATCAAAGATGGCTTCTCCAGGTTATTTGATCTTTTTTGAAAAGAAGAATCCCAGCTGATTAAATGAGGCTATTTCCAACTGCTCTAACTTGAAATCATTCTCAAGCTAAAGCAATAGTGCTTTACCTTCCTATGAAGCTTTAGCTTAAATCCTAATCAACTGCTTCTATTTATTAACCACCTGCTGTGTCTTTTTAAATGCCACTATCTCCACAGGGCTGCAGATGAGAAGAGAGAAGTATCTAAAACATGTAAAATATAGAGAAAAGTATGTGAGATACTCTGCTTAGTTATCCATTAAATGACAATAATTTTTTAGGGTGATATTACTTGCAGGATAAGTCTACATCTTTGTTGCCTCCCTCATGATGATAATGATTCTTTGGTTGAGCTTGGCATTTGCATATGCTGCTGCCTTTCTGAGCCCTCTGCATATCCCTGCTATCTGTCATCTATACCTATACAGCAGGACTCACATTGTGTCTTCTCCAATTCCCTCTTCATTTTTTCTGTGATAACTACGCTTCTGAAGTTAAACATACATAACATCCTTGTCAGTATAAATAAATATTGCATGAATCTCCAAAATCTACACCATCCCTTGTTTTATGCGCTATAAAATGTCTCTTTGAGTATAGTAGCAAAGTTAAGACCTAATTTTCTGCCAGGCTGAAATAACTGTATCCATTTCCTTTTTACACTTTAATAATATACTGGATTCATTATATTGCCCATAGGAATAGTATAGTGGATCAGTTCATTCAAATACAGTTGGTACCTAGTTCTAGCTTCTAGACACCAAAGATCATGTTCCTTGTTGAATTTTCAGGTTGCCTGGATTAGAGGTGAAAAAAAGGAATTCCACAGGCTGCTACCCAGTTCTTGGTAGACTAGTGTCAACTTCAATAAAATAAAATGCCATGTTTGTAACTGTTTTGGCACTTTCAATAGAAGCAAACACTATATAATTTTGAACATTATTCTATCCTCATAAAACTAGTATTTATGAGAAACCAGAATAACAGTTTTATAGCATAGAGTCAGAACTTTGAAATCAGAGTGTCTTGGGTTCAAGTCTCCATTCTCTTATTTGATAATTGTTATAAACTTTGGTCAAATGTTTTAAATGCTAATACTGTCCGTTGAGCCATCATGAAGATTAAATGAGATGATATAAGTAATGTGCTTGGCATAGTGTTTGACATATAGAAATACTTAATAATAGTAGATATTATCCTTATTCATTTCTTAATAAATTATTTATTAAACATACACTCTGTGACAAACACTTTGCTAGGGACCAGGAATATAATGTGGACCAAACAGAAACACCTACTGCTCCTATGAACTTGATTGCCTCACTAATCTCATTGGGGTGAGGATGCAGGGGGCAGGTACTGTGCTGCTGTTGATCAGGCTGGTACTTTTTAAGCACTGCTCTAGTTTTCCCATTAAGTATTCTTCTAATTACTAGGTTAATTCATATCTATTGCATTGAAATTCACATAAACTTGTCTGAATTTGGAAAAAATGTTCTATGGATTTATAAAGCAGTTATTGGAATTTGAATATCTGACTCATACTGGATGCAATTTTGAAAGGTTAGGACATTCCACACATACCATTGATTTGATGTTGTACTTCTTAAAGAAGCTTTCTAACGTTGGCTTAATTACGCTGGCTGTGGTTCTGTGAGATGCTTAATGCATTAAAATTGGAATTTAAGGCCATACAGACTTAATTTGAAAGTATGACAAGTTTAATAAAAAAATTATTTTAGCCAAAAGAAGAAATAAGTTATCAGTTCTGATCTTCCCTGAGTAACCTTGGATTTTAAATAGCCTTTAACAGATACAACCAGAGAGTACTTTAACAGTCAATCAGATAATTCAAAGTGACAGGCTAGCACTCTTCAGTGCTTGGCATAGTAAGAAAATATTCATGCCATCTGAATGGTTTCCCCACGGATTAGAGGTGGAAAGGGTTCTAAAGCAAAGTCCAGGAAACCGGAATAGTTTTATTTTCAAATGTTAATTTTCATCATTTTTTCTATGAATATTAAGGAACCACAAGGGAGCTATATGAATCTTTTCACACTTTAATTGGCTTAATCTGGAAAAGACTTTAGAAGCTGCTGGAATTATAAAAATAAGAAACCTGGTTGATGAGGCCTGAAATTACAACAGCCATTGATAAAGGGTTACATTGCTTCCTAGCATTAAGACTCTTCTTTTTAATAAGAATAGTAAAAAATCCCCTCGATTTTATGTAGCATCGTTTTTGGAAAGCCAAACTATGCAATATTGTCTTTATCTTGTTGGTCATTTTATGTAGAAAAAATACAATGCTGTTTTCATTGAAAATGGGACATGGAAATGTGAAAATGAAGAAATGCAAGGATTTCATCCAAATTCTCGTTGGCACTCAGTTGTATTGTCAATTTTAGATCCCAATTTTCTTGGCCTCTTGTTTTTCCTCTTCACTTATTCCTCTCATTAAGTTTTAGGATTAGTTTCAATGTCCCATTGTCCCCCAATGAGTCAGTCATTCTTTAGTCAGCCTTGAGTTTAATATACTTTAAAAAAGTCATAAGCCAGTATTTTAAAAATGAAACCAAAGTTTGCTTTTGAAGATCTTATTTTACCAGACCTTTCAAGAGAATAGAATATAAAATCATTGTCTCTTTTTGAATAGGACAGAAGAGCAACTTATTTCATCTACAATCTGATTTTAAATTGCTTGCACAGATTGTAATTTATTATAGCAGTCATCAAAGTTTATCTTCATAAAATATCATTCTCTGCCCATAAACCAGTCTCAAAAAATTGAGATATAAGGGAGTGTGACAGCTCTAGCCTTGAATCATGCCTGGACTGTGTGACCTTTGGGAATTACTTAAGCTCTCTGAGCATCTTCAGCTATAAAGTATAAGCTACTTGCAATGTTCTTGTGAAAGTGAATATAATCTGATTTGTATAAAAGTCCAAGCAAATAATAACTCAAATTTATTGGTATTTAATCTTTTAGCAATATTCAACAGTGCAATAAAACTTAAGCTAATTCAATGATTTAAGTGTTTGTACATAGAAAGTTAACAACTCAATAGAGGTAAGGCTCCTTAAACATTTGTTGAATGTTTACTACATGCCAAGCAAGGTTCCGGGGCTAGAAGTATAAGGTGAAAGACATGACCCCAAACCTCAAAGTACTCACAGTCTGGTTGGAGAGATAGATAAGTAAACAGACACTTAGGATAAGGGCTTCTTAAAGAATGGAAGAGGTGGGGAAATGTCAGAGAAAGCTTCCCTGAGAAGGAAAACTTCAGCTGAATCTTGAAGTACAAGTTTGTCAGGCAAAGCGATGGGGAGTGAGTATCCCAGGCTAACGGAACATTGGAAGAGATCAGAAACTGCCAGCAACTTGGCATGACTAAAAAAGGGCTTTGTCTGGAGAGTTATATCTCAGAGAGTTCGAATCCCAGACCATGAAAGGCCTTATGTGTTGTGCTACAACATTTGGATTTTATTTTGATGTTCTTTTTGGGGAGCGGTTGAAACTTTTAGTGTCAGAAAATGACATAATCAAATGTGTGGCTTAGAAAAATTTACTAACCAGTTTTCTCTGTTACATTTCCTTGTGGTACTTTCTAGCCACACATTAAGTTGACTTCCATACAGAGGAAACAATTATCCTGTTTAACCTAAGACTATCATCACTTCGATGTCAGGCAGTTGTATATTTATGATCTTTGTTGAAAGCTTTGAAAATTACCACCCAGATCTTTAAATTTTAGTAGCTCACCACAGTGATATACAAAGTTCATCACATTTGACAACCTCATCTCTTTAACTATTATAGTATGAGGCCTAGGAGGAAAATTTTGCTTTTGGGCACTGTCCAACACCCTAAGCCTTTTAGCATACTTGGCACAAAGATGTCATAGACATTTGTTCCAACGCACAGTTCTCACATGGTAATTATCCTTCATCCTAAGCATATCATTGTTGGACAGTAAACCATAAGAAACCACTGGCTGATGTGTTTTACATTACACATTACACAATCTCTTCTGCAACCTGATTTATGGAAGCAAGAGCATTTGCTGAACTTGACCTTGTTAGGAGCCCGTTTCCCAGTACCTGACGCTTTTACTCAGGTACTCTCGTTGTCTACTCTTATTGACTATCCTCCAACCCCATTTCTGGCCAGAAGCAAGACGCATGTTAGGAGTCCCCACCTCTGAGTATCAAGTTACTTCTTATGGGTAGTTTTCATATCTGCAACCTTGGTATTCTCCAGATTTCTAGCTTTAGTTTCTAACCTCTTTAGTAAGCCACCATGGTCTGCCTTCACGTCCCATCCAGGCCGTGTGGCCAGTGCACATATTTTCCTGTGTGAGCCAACTTCCTGTCCAAGAAGTTATAGGTGTCCTCACTCTTGACAGTCTTCAAAGTCCTCATATCTGTCTGCACTCCTGATGTTGACCTTGCTTGGTGTCACTTTTCCAAAACACAAATGTATAGAAGCAACTTTAAAATTTAGCATAACAGTTTTTGAACAAATCCAACTCTAAAACAGCACATAGTGAGGCATCATAGTGTAATGGAAAAAATGCCTGGTTTGAAGTCAGACAGATGACCGATTACTGAGTTGGATCTGCCAAATATTCTAGTTCCCATACTGGATGCCTTACATGCATCACATCACAACAGCTTTATCAGGGAGGTTTCCTTATAGGGACTGAGCCTTCAAGAGCTAAACATGCCCAATATGCCCAGCTGTTAGGGAGTGGTTCTGGGAATCAACTTTTGATATGTTGTTCTGCCTGTGCTCTTTTCAACATACAACACTGTCCCTCAACAAAGAATCTCTAGAGAAAGTGGATGTTTTGTTAAATAATGCATTATCCTGGTGTAGTGCTTTGAGGTTTATAAAGTGCTTTCACCTATATCATTTGGTCTACAGAATAACTCTGTGAGGTGGGTATAATTAGCCCTGTTTTACAAGAGATAACTGAGACAGGGTGAGATTAAATGGGTTGAACAATACAAAACAATTTATAAATGGTAGCTAATATTTATAAACTTTAAAATAAAGTCAGATGTAATATCAAGATCCATTAAAGTGGGGTATACCTGTATTGTTCACCTGTCTGAGGGCAGGTACAGTGTATTGTTTGTGTTATAGCCAAACATTTGTTGAGAGCAACACTGATCCCCAGAGGGGGATTGTACATGACGTTTCTTTTAGTCCACATCCGAATTTCCACTGCATTAGCTCTGGTTTACACAGACTCTCTGTAGTAATGCTTATTTTTCTATCTAATTACAGAGAGTACATTCCACATTGAAACATATAAAAGTATAAATTGACTATCTACCTCACAGGATTGCTTTACAATCAGTCAACAAACCAACAAAATAAAAACCTGCCATTATATGTGCTTTTCATGTAGAAATTATTCTTTGCTCCAATCCTCATTAGTATCTTAAAGCATATATAAAGGTGATATATTGATGTGTTCTACTTTTTTTCAAATATCCATACACGCACACAATGTGGGGTGATTGATGCATTTTACTACTTGAATAGTGATTTATAACTACTTTTTTTTCCAGGTTTTGTGATGAAGGAACCTGTACAGATAAAGCCAATATTCTATATGCCTGGGCAAGAAATGCTCCCCCCACCACACTCCCCAAAGGTACATCAGAGGCCTTTTGGATAATCTTACATTAAGCTGCTTAAATTCTGGTTCTAAAGTGCTTTTTTGTTATAGTCCTGCCCAGCAGTTGTTGACAATGTTCTATATTGCAACTTCATGCTAAAACTATCTGCATGCCTGCTTTGTATTGAAAAGGCTTCATTTAGGTAGTTACTCTTTTTCTCTGCCTCTCTTTGGTAAATAGTTTGCCACAAAACATTTTGGATAAAATTATAAAATAACCAAGCATAGCTCAAGCCACTTGTAGCCTAAGGCACATTGGTTCTTTGCAGCAGAAGCATGTCATGAACCAAGAGTGCTAGGAATGAAATAAATTGCTGTTTCAGCAAACAGAATTTTTTTATATAGTCCTGGAACCTGGGTATTAATGTGATGCCAAACCTCAGTTGGCTTTCTGACTTCACATCTAAACTGTTCATATCTTCCAATTTGTGAGTGAATTTACCAGACTCACTTTTAAATCCTGGGTGTTTTTTTAAATAGTAAAAGGATTGTGCCTCATGGCTCTGTTACAGAGCAGTTCTGACATGATTTGGGGATGGCATGTAATGCACATGCTGCTCTCTTGCCTCCGTAACTCGTGCCAGTATCATTCATTGATATTTGATTTGCCTTATTTCAAATGAGCCTCCGAATTCGCACTATAATTGGAAACTAATAGGGAGGTCTGTCATAGATTGTTGACATTTTTAAGATGCTTTAGTAAAGCAGATAGAAAAATTTTCTTCTCTGCCTGTAAATATGTTCTATGTAAATTTTTTTTTAGCTAACTAGCAAAATCTATTAATAATAAGACTATTAGGAACCCTTCTGATTCCATTAATTCACTGGCACACTGGGCTTTGTAATCTGGTTGGCAACTGGTTTCTTTAATGACACTTTTGCAGATACCTGTTTTTATATGGTAAGAAAAATAATTCTACTGAAATTCTCCTGAGAAGCCTATTTCTTTTATTCAATAGAAAATAAAAATGAATGGGAATATATGTGAAAACAAAATGAGAGGATGGGTTTACATATGTCTGTCTATTACATAGTTACAATGTACAGGATTTTGTTTTGTTTCTTTCAAAATGAGTGAATTGTCCCCTTAAGTGATTACTCTAGTTTTGAAGTGAGAACTGTGGATAGAATTCCATCAGAACTTTGAGAAGGAAAATTGATTATATTAGAGAATTGTGAATGAATATCTAGTTTATTTTGGTTTCCATATAACAAAATTTAATGTGTTATATGCTGTTTATTTCCTTTTGGATCTCAGAGATCAGCAACCTGAGATTAGCTACTCTATTTCCATTTTGAGTTCCATTTCCAAAATGTTAATTTATTATCTTTTGTAAATCTTTAGGTGTCGGATTCAGAGTTGGAGGAGAGACTGGAAGTAAATATTTTGTACTACAAGTACACTATGGGGATATTAGTGCTTTTAGAGGTAAGGTTTGAAATGTTGGAACTAAACACAGCTTTGAATACCATATTGTTTAAGATATATATTCTATTGTCCACATATTAGAATGAGGAATTGTGCATACCCTCTGCCCACTACAGGACAGCTGCCTTTCTTTTTTCCATTAATTTGGGACTACTGAAGGAATGACTTTTGAAAGTTATGTTCTCTTATGCATATCTGTATCTTCCTGTGCCCTTCTCATGCTGATTTTAAGGTTCTTTTAATTTCCAATGCATTGTCTTATTTATCTGCTATTGGGAGATGCCTTCCTAACAGCATTGTCAGAAAGCAAAGGAGGAGGCTTATTGTTGTATTTCCATTGCTCTGAGCAAACCTTTGAGAGAGTCAAAACAGGTAGGGTCGGCCATACCAGGGAAATTCTCAAACACTAGTACCAAGTCAATGTTTTTTCGATAATCCAAACCTGCCATTTCATGTGCTCTGTTCTAAGGCACAGACCCCAACCACCCCCCACCCCCCAGGTACCTCTAAGTAGTACCCTTGTGACCTGTTGCTTTAACCATGATTACTGTGTATTTCATTTAATTGTCCCTTTTCTTACTATACAATCATGAACATGGAGAAGGGGCCTGTTACCAAGGCAACCAAGAATGGTATGTGTTATTCCTTCCGCTGTATTAAGGCAAACTCTAGCTGTATTCCCGGTTCACACTTTTGTGTTCATGGGAATGTAAATATTAACCAGTCTTCTCCTCGTCTTGTTGGATTTTCTGCTATGATTTGCTATCTTATACCTATTCCCTTGAATTCTATAACTTACATCATATTTCTCCTACCTAATCTGATCCATTTCCCTTCCTAAAACACAGTAGATTCTATCCAGCAACTAAGTCTAGAAGTAGAAGTCCATCTTTGCCTATAAAATATCCTCTGGGACCTCTGCTGACAGAGCCCTGTGTAGTGAGAGGTTCCAAAGATTCTTGGCATTTGGAACTGGGACAATCAATATAATCCTCTACTGGAAAAAAGTATTGGAAAGAATAGTTTTATGTAATTGAAAAATTATAATTAATACTGTAGTCATATATCCATTAAGTAAGTGCCTGTGGACCAGCCCACAAACTTAACTTCCAAATAAAACTTGTTTCTGTGTTAAAATATGCTTTTAATTATAAACAAATAGATTTTTCAATTTTTAGAACAAAACCTAATCTTAAATTGTTAACTATCATACTGATACAAGGTTTTGTTAAAAACAAAGGGAAAAATACTGTTTGCATTTGAGGAACAAAGACAGAAATTATCTGCTCTAAAAATTTTGCAATGTTGGTATCAATGGTACAGGCAAATATTAAGACTGCTGACTTCCAAAGCATTGGTAAGACTACAGTATTATTCAAAAAGCTGAGGAAGGCCTTCCCTGACCACCACAACTAAAGTCGCCCATCGTACTCACATACATGCCCTTAGCCACATCCTCTATCCCTCTATAAAACCTTAGACTTCACTTTCTAGCCTAACTCCTCTTAACTTTGTAGTATCTCCTAATAGATACTGCCTTGATAATCAAGAGAATATGGATAATATATACTAGTATTTTTTTAAAAAATATACTACCTTCACAATTTAATTTAAATAATTTTCTTACTGATTAAGAATTAATGTTGTTCTTTATAGTAAGAGACAGGTAAGAAACTTTATATAGGTTTTTTTTTTTCCATTTTTTTCAAGGACAGTTTTCCTTTAAAAAGTTGCATATGAGGTAGAAAGATTACTAGGGCTATAATTTGTAGAGTGTGTCTTAGGGTAATGTAATAAAAATGTAAACAAAATTTTTTATCTGTGTAATTCATTCAGTACCGGTTAGATACTATCTTGTCTCTTAAACTATACATGATTTAGAGTAGTAGATAAACACATGGAGAAATACTAAATATCAGTAAAACAATGAGATACTATTTTACATTTATTAACTTTGGGGATGGGTGGAGGTTCAATTATAAGACCCAGTACTAGCAAGGTTTGGGGGAATCTGTTATAGTTCCGGAGGCTTTATAAGTTAGTACAATGTTTTGGAAAGCAATTTTCCCATATTGTGTACATTTTAATATATAATATTAAAATCTTGTTCTGGGCTTCTATCCTAAAGAAATAGTTTTTTGCTTGTTTGTTTTTTGTTTTTTTTTTAATGGTGAACTACCAACCCACAGTTATTTATGCACCATTAACTATTTTTTTTTTTTTTT
>JAQZBX010066595.1:0-16086 GCA_029593785.1 Cabassous unicinctus
AAAGCATAGAAAACTTCTTGTGGTTCTTTGTATCAATTGAACTGAGAATAACAAACACTTATCACTCACTTTAGTATTGCTTTTAACAACTTGACTTCTGGTATCTTGACCTGTAAAACATTCCCTATAATAACCAAGTTAGGTGGGTAGCTAAACCATGGTAGCAAGCTGAATCCACTTGTTCTTCTCAGTTAAATGAAAGAACAAATAGCCTTAGCTTGATCGTGTTTGGTTTTATCAAGCTTGGAAATAAAGTTATTGAGCAACAACTTTTGGAAATAGCCTGGTTAAGAAACATGAGGCTGTGTTATTCTCTTTTGGACAACAGGGAGTTCCAGTTTCAACTTACAGCCCTCAAATGAAGTCTACTGCTCTGTTCACCTTTAAGCTACTTGAGGCAAATGGATGCACCCTTTCAGAGCCAGACTATTCCAGAGTGTTCCTCCAATGAATAAAACTCCTCACCTGAATCATGAAAGAAGGGACACAGAAATGGGAATATCCCTATATGTTGGCTTTTCTTCAAAACTACAATATTATATGCTCTAAAGAGAATTGCATCTGCACATTTCTAAAAGCTTCTGACATTCTTTCCTTTGGCTTTTCCACTGTGGTCACTGTCAGAAAAATGTCACTGAGCTTTGGGTACCAGCTAATGGGAAACCTATTTCTTCCTATCTTGATTTTGCTCCTTGGAAAACAGGCTTTGAGTTTTTATGGCTAAGAGATTTCAGAGTGAGTTGGGAGGTCATTCCAGAGGTTACACTTATGCATGTCTCAGCAGGATCTCACTGACTGCCACAGCAAACAGTGCCTTAAGCAGGGGTGCTCCTGAGAATTCTACAGACATCCAGACACTATAGGCAGGGCAGACAGCCCCAGGAAATCGGCACCCTGTCGGTGGGCTTTACCTTGGAATATGTGATAACCTATCTCCCCAATATATCAGTTTTAGACTCATTTATAATTTTCCTTCCCATGGTTCTTCTGTCCCTTCTATCTGAACCTATAATTAGCACTATACCTATTAAATATATGTCCCAGAGACTTAAATCTTCCAGCTGTTAATATGCCAATTTGAGCCTGATTCTCAGCAGAGTTGCAGCCAACACCTACTCTTCCAGGACAACTAACAAAAAGATGATGATGGACAACTCCCATCCCCAAAACAGAGAGTAGCTACAATGGCAAGCAAGATAGTTCCATTCATCTTTCCCATCTGATCTAAGTTCCCCCTCAGTCGGAAGCAGAATGGACATCATGATCCCCAAATCCTTAGGATTAAGGAATGAACAAACGTGTGGGGGTGGGGCTGCAACTATGGACTAAAGGAGACATTATTATTGCAGTAATGGAAGAACTTGTTACACTGATATAAGGACAGTGGGCACCAGAGGTTCTGGGGGGAGGGAGAGGGAAGAAGAGGTGCAACATGGGACATTTTGGGACACTGGACTTGTTCTGCATGACATTGCAATGACGGATACAAGCCGCTATACAGTTTGTCAAAACCTATAAAATTATGCGGTGCAAAATGTAAAGTATAATGTAAACTGTAGTCCATGGCTAGTAGCAATGCTTCGATATGTGTTCATCAATTGTAACAAATGTACCACACTAATGAAAGATGTTGTTAATGGAGAAAAGTGTGGGAAGAGGAGGTGGTGGGGTATATGGGAATTCCCTATATTTTTGGCATAATATTTATGTAATCTAAAGCATCTTTAAAAATAAAGAAAAAAAATAAAAAGAAGAAAACATTCTTGATATGCTTTTATGTTTGCATGTCTCCCACCAAAGTACATATTGTTCATATGAATATCTGGTGTCAGTGTGACAATCTTTTCGAGCACATATATCCAGGATGTCTGACAGCACAAATAATTATCTTAATATACATGGATTTTAAGACTGAGTGCCAAGTTACAGAACTCTACCTGGAGTTCCCTTGGTTCATTTAGCAATTAATCCTATGTGCATTTTAATCTTCAAAAAATGTCCAAATGTGATTGGAATATCCTTTAATCAGACTGGAACTTACAAAACCAGAAGAAGCAATTCTGAAATAAATAAAAAAGCAATGTAACTTTTACCATCTTTGCAGTATGCAAACTAGGCTGCTGTCATTGGCTGTTTAGTAGGCTCAATGGAATCCTAAAATGATGCCAAGTTTACAAGGTTCAATTCTATTTTCAAACCAAAGAAGAAAATGAGGTTTTAAAGAGAACAGATTTCCCTGAAGCTTTGACAGTAGCTCTGAATTCTTGCTATTCAGAATTGAACACTGAATCCCAGCTGCCTTAAGGCAGAAGAAGCTCCAAAGTAAGGAGGCTGGGCTCAGAGGCGGCCTTTGTTTCTGAGCTTGAGAGCTGCAGAGCCAGACTCCCCAGATGCTGGTGTCTCGGGCTTCAGTGCCTGAGGACGCAGAAGGCCGCCCTGGAGAAGGAAGCTCCATGGTCACTGGCGTCTTCCTCAGAAGGCTTCAGAAAGTGTTTCCTGGTAGCTGCTTCCACGGAGATGGTCTGAATCAGAGGGCAGAGGGGCTGCTTCCTTAAGCTTCAGAACACGAGTTCTGAGGGGCATCCCAAAGAGTTTCAGGGTTTGGAACCCATTAAATAAAAAGGTTTCAGGCCCTATTCAGCACTCAAGAGATGGAAAAATTGGCAAATACTTTAGCGTTGTGCTGGGAAGCACTGAAAACAGAACAACAGAGAGCAAGAATGAGTTGCACTTGCTAGGACAGCTCTTCTTCACCGCCGTGAATGCGCCCACCTCAGCCAAGCTCAGCAGAGCTAAAAGACCCCACGTGCAGAATGGTCCACGTGGAGTCTTCTACGGAGTGCAGAGTCATTTGTAAGGCACACGACAGAATTCCCTTCTAGCCAACATCTGTAACAAATCCTGATGGATGGCCAGGGAGGAAGTGCAGCATCCTCTTTCTGGAGCCCCTAGAGCAATCCTGGAGCAGGTGGCTCATCACAGAGTCAGGTCAGACCAGCTTGGTCACGTTTGAGCGCCCTTTCCACTATTTTAGATGCAGAACCATCGTCAAGTTCCTTAACCTCTCTCTGCCTCAGTTTCTCCATCTGGACACTGAGGATGACATTAGTACCTATCTTATGAGAGTTTTGTAAGGATTAAATGAGTTACTACAGTTAAAGTGCTTATTAGAATTGTGGATGCATAGTAAACATTTAATGTATGTGAGATACCTATCTGAGTGTTGATAAACGCTATTGCCTATAAGTGAGCCAGGATCCTGGTGTTGAATATGCTGTGAACATATTCTGCATGACATTACAGTGACGGATACTAGCCATTACGCATTTTGTCAAAACCTGTAAAATTGTGAGGTGCAAAGTATAAACTATAATGTAAACTATAGTCCATGGTTAGTAGCAATGCTTCACTATGGGTTCATCAGTTGTGACAAATGCACCCCACTAATGAAGGATGTTGTTAATGTGGGAAACTGTGGGACGGGGAGGGTGGAATATATGGGAATCCCCTATATTTTTTATGTAACATTTATGTGATCTAAAAATCCTTTAAAAATAAAAGTTAAAAATTAAAAAATAGATCAATCTCCTCAGATGATCTTTCAGGAAGCTTCAGCGGCCACAGTAGCCCTGAAGCCTCACAACTTGCACATAAATTACTTTAAGGCACATTTCATTTTCTTAACCTACTGCAAGAAATTTTAGGTTCTGGTCACATTGAAAAATTCCTGTGCAGGTGGGTAATAAGGGCAACAGAAGTTTTAAGGTGGGCCCAGGATCCACAGTTGCCATTTTGAACAGAGGTCTACCATGATTTTAAAAACTTCTTACCCAGAAATCTTTCTGCCTCATAAAATGACTCTAACTCATGCTTTATTGGTCAATTTGTACTGGAAAAGTAGATGCCTTTGACTTGTGGCCATCATATATTAGCAATGCTCCACTCTTTACGTTCTTTTCGATTTCAAGACAGCAGATGTGCTTCAAAACGAGGTTTCCTTTTTTATTTATAAAACGAATACATGCTTACTATAGAAGGCATAAACATTTAGAAAAAGCAGAAAATTTGATGGGAGAAATTTTACAAAGAATTTGTCTTTATTCTACCTATTTCTAAACACAATTGTATGATATTTACAGAGCAGTATATTTTAATTTAAAAAAATCATCTTTTTTTTCTGACTACAAGGAATGTAGAGAAAATTAAGAAAAATCTATGATAAATTACTCAGAAGCTCACTAACAATGGAAAACCCCCTTTTAATTGTTATAGAATTCTGGGACTTACTAGGCACTTTTAAATTTTAGAGCTCATGATAAATTTAAAAATGATTGTAAAGGCAGTTAGCCCAGGAGAAAGCACAGATTGTTGATCGGGGAAGCAGGAGGTTAGTGACAGGTGGTAAGTCCTCTCAGGCTCTGTACAAACAAGGTTTTTCAACATAGTAAAATATTTTTCAATTCGGTCTGTGCTCCTTGTCTCTGTTGAAATTGTCTCAGTTTTTTTCTATAAAACAATGTTTAATTCTTAGCTTGGAGAACCCTTCCCAGTCTTTCATGTCTGCCACGTTTTCCATCACTATATAATTTTCCTTTTCTGGTTCTCATTTTTATACAAGAGCTTGTCAGGCTTGACTCCACTATCCCCGACTTATCGTCCATTTTGCCATATACAGTAACATATTCACCGTTTCTGGGGATTAAAGCTTAGGCATCTTTTGGGGGCCATTATACATTATTCTGTGCATCACAAAGAGGAAAGCTGGAAATATTTATCAACATAAGGGTATAAAACTATCACATATTAAGGCTGAAAGTCTTTTCATCAGATTTATAATTATGTTTTTATCATAAAATAGAGCAGCTTGTTAGCAAGAAGCTCTCCTACTTGAACTACAACAGTGATTATATAACTTTTAAACATGGGGTGCAGTTGTTTTCTTACTTTGTTGTTGGGTGTTTAATGATAATACACTTGTGATAAGAAGTTGAATTTTGCAATATTTAGCCCATTGACTAGAATTTCAGTGATCTTATGATTAAGTAGAACGAATTGGAATAAAATCTGTTCAGATCCTCTTGGAGTTAGAAAAGCCATCCTTTTTCTTCTTTATATCCTTCAGGTGAAAATGAATGGCAATTACAGTAGAAAGATTTAAAAAATACCATTTGGAATCTTGATAAAGTCCTCAATAAACAGTGCTTTCCAGTAAGCGTGCTCCTTAGCCAGAAGGAAGAGCTAGGGTGAGCCACGCTTTTGCTTTTTAATACCATTTAATTGCATGTATTATTGGTGGAATTTCATCCAGATTCTAAGTATTGGTTGACTGTAAATCCTAGTTTGCAAGGTAGGTATATTTTAAGGTTTAATTGGCAATTAACGTGATTTTTCAGAAGGGTTTATAGAAAATTAGTCAGCTACTTTTTTAAAGAAGATTTTAATAATTAGAATTCAATTTAACTCCATGCATCTAGAATCTCTACTATATGAAAGGTTGGCCAACAGAATTAGATGCTAGCTCCTGGAGCAGCGAGTTGACTTTCCCAGACGGATCCCTTGTTGTGAAAAACCAAGGTCCATGGATTGTGAGTGGCTTGACATTCTGAGGCAGTTTCTCTACTGAAATTTGCTCCATTCATGGTTTGCCGGTGGCCAAGATGCCCCCATCCCCGAGGGTAATACTGCAATTTGATCACATGAAGAGTTGGGCCCAGGAGACACTTTTACACTGGACCTGCAGCACAGGAAGTGGCTCAGTGGCATGTGGGCAGCAGCAGGTACTTCTGGAGACCAGGGTTAGGCACTGCTCTTCCAGCTCGGACGCTAATCCCTGTCATGGGCACACAGCAGACCACCAGCTCTGCATTAATCGTGAGGAAATTCAGATGAAGACTCCCACCTTAAACAAACAAAAGAGTGGGAGATCTTTAAGTGGAGCCCATTTCTAACCTCCTAACTGTCTCACTAAAGTGTCTGGTTAATGAGGGAAGGAAGAAGATTTAATTTATAATTTTTAAAAAAATCCTACACATTGGGGTATGGTAGTGAAAGAAGAGCCAATTAATTCAAGATTTATCAATTTGATATCTTTTGAGTGGTAATGTGTACTGACATATAAAAGTAGTAGAAGGTAAGTAAATAATGATACATGCAGTATGATGCATGAAAAAGGAATACATAGTATAAGTGAAAAGAATGGCTAACAATATAGCATATGCATTATCTCCCCATGTAAAATATGTAACTGTATAAAAACTCACAAAAGAAATTCAAAAGTGCATTCCCCCAAACCATTAACAGTGGTGGTCTCTGGGAGGGGGAGTTATAGGTAATTTTCTTTTCTTCCTGCGTTTTCTTGAAATCTGTAATTACATTTGTGACTTGGATGGGAAAATATTATCATGATCTTCACTCTTTCAAAAAGTCCCCAAACAAATGGATAGATAGTAAAAGTTAAACATCCTAGCCTTAGTTATGGAACTTCTTGTACTTTGAGATCCAAATAGAAGAAATTTTTTTAAAAAATTAACTTGTTTTATAATTGATGTTGTTCTGAAAAGTAAGATTTGTTTTCTGTAAAGAAAGATGAAGTATAAAGAATAAGAAACTGGGATTTTTCCATATATTTTTATATTTTTTAGCACACATTCAGATATGATTCTGTGGAACTTTGGATAGCATCTGAAGCTGGAGAATTCAGTAGACCACTTACAAATCTCTTTTTCTCACTTGGTTAGCTCATGTATCAAAATACTAGAGGACTTCCAGAATTTACTTCCTAGTGATTCCATGAGAGAACAAATGGAGTTATGCCACATTGGAACTCTCAAGTGAACGCTTCTTATCACTTTCCCCATGAGACCCTGAAAAGTCCTGTGGAAATACCAAGTCCCAAATTTGAGTGCCTGCAGGGATCTCATCCAGGGTTACCTATAAGTATACAGGGCCGAGCTGGGAAAAACCTTTCCCTCAGCACAGACACCCAGGAGAGGAGGACAGCATTCCTATGTTACAAAGGCTGTAACAATCTCCTAGGAGAGCAAGACTTTTGGAGGATTTGATATTGTAGAGGCCCCAATGTATGTACATGTGGATGGGCATGGCCTTTATTTTTTTAATTTAAAGACATACTCATAACTTTGAAGCCACTTGGTGGAATGTCTAAATTCAGATAGGCTGATGATGACAGGTTGATGCATGTTTCTGGGGAAATAGGGTGATAAATCACTCTCTGGGGTTAATTTCCACCAATGTGTGCCTGGCCAGGATGGCATTTCATCATGGGGTGAACCAGTTCTTTGACAAAAAGATTTAACATCATGCCTCTCACTAAGGAGCAAATTTTTCAGATGCATCTCACAACACGGTATTCCATAGCTACGATGTGAATTCAACGTTTCAGCGCCTCAAAAATAGTAAAGGCCACGTAATGCAGAGAATAAGAACTAAGGCCACAGCCTTAGGGTTCACTCTCCGCAAGTGGGGATGACTTATTTTCTCAGGATGTTCCTTCTTCCTGAAAATATTCTGCATTCTGGAATGTACGTGGACATACATTTCAATAGACAGAACAGGATTTGGTAAGTCTGAGACGACCTTATAATATTTAAAACTCCAAGTTCACTTGTTCTGAAAACACCTGTATGTTATTTCAGTGACAACGACATTTTGGTAGATGCTTCTGCTTTAATTTCTGTGACATGAATTAACCATTTCACTGGCCTTGGCTTCCCTTGAACCACAATTCATATCAATCTAGATGACTCAGAGACACCAGTGAATGTCAAGATTGTGCACTGAACTTCTAAGGCAATTCTGCAGCAATTGATTACAAAATCCCAAATGATCAAAACTGAGTGTCTCATTCAAGATATGCTAGATTATGCTATGGTGACAAAAGACACCAAATTCTCAGTGGCCTGGCATAAGACACGTTCCTTTCTGGTTTGGGCAAAGTCTTCTGTGGGTCTGGGTGTTTATTCAGGGCACCTGCCTTCCACGCCGTGGCTCATGTTTTCAGACCTGTTGTTTGGATCCTGTGGCACCTCCATTTCAACACGTGTTCCCTCAATTACTACAGCAAGAGAAGAGAGAAACCCAGAGGCAGTGCCAGCAGTTAAATGCTTCAGCCCGGAAGAAACACGTGCTACTCGTATTGACTCTTCATTGGCCAAAAATATTCATGTGGACATGACACACTTTGGGAGTGGGGAGTTCATTCCAAAGTGGACCAGAAAGCAGAGAACAGCGAACTGGGAGGCCATTTAGAAATCTCTCCCACTCTGAGAAATATTTGCTTCTCTGCAGGCCATGCATCTACGGCTTCAACCGTTCAATATTCATGTAAATCTCTCTTTGATGAGATTTTTTTCTGTGGCAAATATTTCCCTTAGCAATATATAAACTTTAATTAAAGGTCTTCTGTTGTATAATTTAAAATAAAATGAAAGGTTCTCAGCATATAAATTCCAGTAAACAGGCTCAGAAACATCAATTTCTTTAATATACCTCTCCAAACAGCCATTTTGTGCAATATTTGGAATACTTCCAACCATTATTTTATTTACTATATTTTAGGCTTTGCAAGTTTCTTTGTAGGCTCTAACCTTATTATTTTGCAACATAATAAAACATTATAAAATAGCCAGTGCTCATTATTAATCTGAAATAAAGACAAATGTGAAAAACAAAGTGAAAAACTCCCCTAGTTCTACATCTCAGAAACAACCACAGTTACCATTGTGGGTTATTAATTTATAAATAGAGTAAAACATGATCGTGAGCCAGCAATAGTATATTCCCACATAAGTGTACCTGATGTGCACTGGGACTCTGCAAACCGGCTTCCTTTTAGAATCACAAGAAGTATGTGAAAATAGATTCCTGGGCAGATTGCCAGGCTCAATAAATTAGAATTTCCAAGTGTGAGGCCCAAGAATTTAAAATTTTAACAAGCTCCCCAGGAGTATCTTATAAAGCCAACTCAGCCCAATTCTAAAAATGGGGTTTGGGAGCCACTGGTATATACCATGATTTTTGATTCCTGATCATTGATTCTTCTCTTTCTTTTACAAATGATATTCAACCCAACAAGAAACCCTGTAGTCTCAAGCAACATCATATATCTCAAATCTGACCAGTTATCATCCATTACTATCCAATATCTGCACAAAGCAACCATAATCTCCTGACCAGTCTGTAGAAACAGCTCCTAATGTCTTTACTGTTTTCAGTCCTACTTGTGATGCTATTGTTAAAATATAGGTCAGACAACATAGAGTGTGTTGCCATTCCCGCCTCCCACTGTGGTGACAGCAAAATACAAACGTGCTTCCCAGGCTTATTGTGGCTACAGCTCATCAGTGTTTTTCAATAAGGGGTGATTTTGTCCCCCCAGGGGACAATTGACCACGTCTGAAATAAAGGCTAAGAATGCTGCCAAAGCTCAAACAGTGCACAGGACGTCCTCCCACAACAAAATTATCTGGCCCCAAATATCAAGAGTGCTGAAGGTGAGAACTCCGGTTGTACACAAGCTGGCTTTTCTGCCATAATTTTCCCACCTTAGATCTTGCCAAGCCTTCCCAGCAGGCACTCATAATTGCCTGGAGGAGAGCCAGGCAGGAAAGCCCTACAATGTGCACCAGATTGTGCACAAACATGAAATAAGCTTTGAATGTGCTAAGCTACTGTGGTCAGGGGCTGCTTGTCCCCACAGCATGCCTTGTCCTAGCCTGACTCATACATCTCCCCAAGTCAATAAATACACGTTAACAGCATGGCTTTTAATGGCTGTTTACTTCCACCTTAGGCAATGCTATTATTTATTTAGTTCTTCTCCATTGTAAGAAGTTTGTTTTAGACAAAAAAAATTTCAAAGAAAAAAATTGTATTTTCAGTTTGCATCATCATTGAGAAGAAAAGACATATTTTCTTTGTCTCCCAGGTTTGACAGGAACTTTCCAAAGGCTGGTCTTGTGAGATTTAGTAAACAAATCCATGTTCATCTTCTCCATAAATTTCCAACAGATTATAATGTTTGAGCATGAGGTAAGGAATGACCCATGAGCTGCCTGTAGTAAAATTTCTTAACATTTCCAAGTTTGCTTTCAAAGGATGTACAAGAGGGTAATGTCTCTTACTTGAGTGGGGAGTTGAGGTTCCAAAGGGTTCCAACGAGCCCATGCATACAGGCATCCAGTCAGACCTGGGGCTTCAGGGTGCTGTGGTCTGGTGTGGGCAGAAGTCAGATCTCCAAGGACTGAAAACTGATGAGAATCAGCCCAGGGAGTCCCTCGGCCCTGATAAGAATTTTCATAGTGAGAGAAGGAGAGAGATGGGGCTGTTCTTAGACAAAAGGGGAGGGCAAGGGGGAAATGCTGTTTGTTTATTAGTTTTGTGTTTTTTTATTTTAAGTTGGGTATGTTTCACTTTGGCATTGGAGCATTCTAGCAGTGAAGTCACTCAATTTAGAGGGAGATGCTGTGTCCACTTTGTAAAGACTTGAGGCTTTTTCCAACTGTCCTAAGAAAAAGCCTGGCCTCAGGACCCAGGTGAGCCACAATAGCACGTTTTTCTGATGGATTCCTGCTGTCTTTGTGACCAGAAGAAAACATCAGGGAATGCTTTTGAGGTCAAATTCTGAGCAGGACCTTATATCCATATACCCCCTGCCCTTTTCTGCCAACCCATATGACCATGACTTGTCTTATACTCTCCAAAGTCAGATAATTTTATAAAAGGACAAAATTAAAATCCTCAGTCAAATAAAGACTTGCTTTTTAATCTTTTTTTGCTTGCTGTAGCTTAGAACTCTGGGTGAGATATAACGTCAAACTAGAAGAAAAACTATAAATGGTGGTATGCCCTCCAGTGAAGCAATTAAATCTAGAAGGATGTGTTGTTTTGAAGGCAAAAATTAAAGAAATTTAGAAGTTTCAATGATGTCAAGTCTAAAAGTTTGGCAAAAACAAAAGTATAATTTACAGCTCTTCTGACTGCTAACAGAAATCTAAAACTGACAGATTTTCAAAATTTTCCCCAAAAGGATTGTAAAGTGTCTTGGGCATCTAATGCTGTCATATCTATTGCCACTTACAATAAATTTGATAGTCTTGGGTTGGTGAATTAATGGAAGGAAAGTGAATAAATCAGAATAATGTAGGAATTTAGAGTCTTATATTGGGGTGCATATTTCATTTCCTTTTCAGTGGTTTTATTTTGCAACATTGTAGACTCTTAAGGAGATATGAAAAGAGAGAGCCTAGAAAACAAGTGAATTTCCATATTAGCACTGATAGAGAAATTCCAGCTGAAAGGACATAGCAAGACCTGGGAACCTAACTGGGTGTTTTACTGATCCAGCCTTATTTTAAAGTAGCTAGATGCAGACTATTAGAAAATTGATGTATGGACTCTTCTCTAGAATGGAAAAAGCAACAGGACAGCAGGTCTACCTGATATAAAGAACTTGATTAACTTAGAGCAAAATAAATTTTATTTTGTTAGATTGTTTTATATGTTCAGAAGGAAAGATATTGGTTAATTTGGAAAAAAAAATTGTAATATAAAATAACCTTTGGCATATTGGCTTTAAAAGACACAACAAGAAAACTAGATAATGATATTTTTCTAGGGACAAATGAAAGCAAATGTTCATTTATAGAGCACTCATAAAAAAAGTAGGATACATCAATAATCTGTAAAGATGTGCTATTGTTTATTTTCGTCTTTTCTCTGGTTGGGGGGGAACAACCAACATGTTTCTAACTATCTACTGTATTTTATGTACTATGTGAAGCATTTATGCAGAGGCGTGTTATGGATTGAACTGTGTCCCCCCAAAAAGAAAAGCTCATGTCCTAACCCTCATCCTATGAATGTGACTGTTTGACAACAGGATCTTAGAAGATGCCATTAGTTAAGATGAGGCCAATCTGGATTAGGGTGGATCGTAGGGTAGATCACTAGATTCAATGACTCTTGTCCTTATAAGAAGAGGGAATTTGGACACAGTAGTAGAAAACATGCAGAGAGAAGACAGCATGTGATAGAGGCAGTGATTGAGTTATGCCATGGATTTCTGGCAAGCCATGGCCAGTTTCTCCAGGCTTCAGAGGCAGCCTGGCCCTAGCAACACCTTGCATTCGGACTTCTAGTCTCCAGAGCTGTGAGACAATGACTTCCTCTTTTTTAAGCCTTACCCAATTTGGAGTACTTTGTTATGGCAGCAGAGTGTCTCATTTGCTTCTCACTGTATTCCTGTCACACAGCCTTTCTCCTCACATTTTGTAGTCAAAACACCTGAGAGCCCTCCAGGTTGAAGAACCTGCCGCCAGTGGTGGCGCCTGCCTCTCTGTCTGGGAAGGATTTTGCTTGTTGGAGGCAGCTCTTGAGAGGCTGTGCTACCTGCTTATTACAGTGGAGGCTGGCATTAGAGTGGAGCTGTTAATATGCCGTTTGAACAGTAGCTACTTTGGGCACAAGCTGGGGACATCTTGCAGGTGTTTATGTGGTAATTTTTAAATTGCATTCATCATACTTTTATTAAGAATACCGATTCCTGCACCCTATTTCCCAGAATTTTTTAAAATATTTGATTGTGGTAATACACATACAACACAAAACTTCCCATTTTAACTACTTATATGTGTACAATTTAGTGATATCAATTATATTCACAATCACCACTATCCATCACCAAAATTTTTCATCAACCCAAACAGAAACAATGGACCCATTGAGGAATTATACACCATTCCCCCTCCCTGCAGCCCCTGGTAACCTGTAATCTACTGTATTAGTCTGCAAAATGGGATGCTGATGCAAAGGATCAGAAAGCTGTTGACTTTTATAAATGGTATTTATTTGGGGTGGAAGCTTACAGTTACAAGGGCCTAAAGAGTCCATAAGAGGTACTTCCACACCAAAATCTGTTCCTCACCAAAATCAAACTGAGTTGCCCTAATGACATGGTCGAATCAAAGCCCTAATCTTGAGTTAATCAAGTAAATGTAAAGACTTTGAATTTAAATCAATCAAAGGGTATCATGCCCAGAGGAACAGACCAGTCAACAAATATAATCTATATCTCTTCTTGGAATTCATAAATAATCTCAAGCTGCCACACTCTACCCTCTGAACTCCAAAAAGACATTACAATATTCAAAAAACCTTATCTCAGTAGCAATGCTAAGTACAAAATCACATCACCATCAGTTTATAGAAATACAGTTTGTCTTGGGGCAAAGTTCCCTCTGGCTACAGACCTGTGAAACTTACAAAACAATTTATATGCTTCCAATATACAAAGGGACAGACAAAGGATGAACATTTGCATTACCATAAGGAGAAATTGGGAAGAAAACATGAGTCATTGGTCCCCTACAGTTCTAAAAACCTGCAGGGCATATGTCATTAGATTTCAAAGTCTGAGAGTCATTCTCAAGATGATGGTTTCTTCTCCCTGGGGCGTCATGGAGACCCACCCTTTCCACAGGAAAGTTTTACTGTCTGATGGCTTAGATCCTTGCTTCCGTATGCTAAACCAACAAGCTTTTTGCGGGAGCTGTATGAATAAAGCCACTGTCAGCCTGGACTGAAAGGGACATGGAGGGGAGAGATGGAAGGGAAAACAGTCTTGAGAGGAGAACCACGGAAGCCGAGGTCTGGAATTAAGACTTTCCACAAGTCTTTACTGCATAGCTGCATTTTCAATCATGACTGCAAGTTCCAAGTTTAGTTAATTTCTCAAATGGGGCACTATCATCGGAGGCTTCACTTCTAGAGACTTGGAATTTCTAGAATCAGTTTCTGGTTTTTTTGTGCCCAAAAATTCAGTTATCAGCTTATCTCTTTTCTCTAATATTTTGCTATAAGCTGCAAGGAGAAGCCAGGCTGCATTTTCCACACTTAGTTTGGAAATCTCTTTGGCTAAATGTCCAAGCTCATAGTTTTCAAATTCTCCCTTCCATACAACATCAGAAGTCAATCTTGCTAAGTTCTCTGTGACTTTACTTTTTAAAGATTTATTTTATTTATTTATTTCTCCCCACCCCCTCATTGTTTGTATTCGTTGTATCTGTTTGTTGTGTGCTGGTCTTCTCTTTTTGGGAAGCACTGGGAACTGAACCCAGGACCTCCCAGGACCTCCCATGTGGGAGGGAGATGCCTAACTGCCTGAGCCACCTCTGCTCCCTGCTTTGTTGTGTCTCTATTGTATTTCCTTATTGTGTCTCTTGGTTGCATCATCTTACTGCATCATCTTGCTGCGTCAGCTCGCCGCACCAGCCTGTTGCATTAGGTTGCTGTCTTGCGCATCTTCTCCAGAAGGTGCTGGGAACTGAACCTGGATCTCCCATGTGGTAGGTGGGAGCTCAGTCGCCTGAGCCTCATCTGCTTCCCTCTCTGCGACTTTAAAACATGATCACCTTTCCTCCAGTTTCCATTTATGTCTAAGGCCTCATCAAAAGTCTCTTTAGGATCCATAGCCCTCCCTACAGTCTCTTCAAACCATCTAGGCCTTTTCCATCAAGCATCTCACAATTCCTCCAAAAAATACCCCTTACCCATTTATAAAACTGTTCTAGCATTTTGGTAATTGCAAAAGCACAACCCCACTTCTTGGTACCAAATTCTGTATTAGTCAGCTAAAGGGGTGCTGATGCAAAGTACTAGAAATCTGCTGGCTTTTATAAAGGTTATTTATTTGGAGTAGAAGCTTACAGTTACAAGGCCCTAAAGAGTCCAACTCAAGGTAACATAAAAGGTTCTTCCTCACCAAAATCTGTTGCCATGTATTGAAACAAGATGGCAAGCAATGTCTGTGAGGGTTCAGCCTTCCTCTTTCCTCCTAAGGCTCCATGGCCCAGCTTCTTCCAATCTCAGTTGTGGGCTGGAGGGCTCATTTCTTTCTGGGCTCAGCTGCTCTGTTCTCTTCACAAAGTTAGCTGTAAACCATCAGGCAAATGGCTCATCTCTTTTCCCAGGGTTGCAGGATCAAAGTTGACAGGTTCTTTTCTCTTCTATGGGCATGGAGCTCTCTCTATTCCTCTGTGTATCTCTTTTCCTATCTTCTTGATTGAGTATCTGTTTACATAGCCCACAAAGGGGGCAGGGACTCAAACTGAGTCACCCTAATGATGTGGTAGAATCAAAGCCCTAATTTTGATCTAATCAAGTAAACATAAAGCCTTTGAATTTAAGTCAATCAAAGGGTATCATGCAGAGGAACAGACCAGTTTACAAACGTAATCTATTTGGAATCCATAAATAATCTCAAACTGCCACATCTACTTTCTGTCTTTATGAATTTACATATTCTAGGTATTTCATGTAAGTGAACATCATAGAATATTTGTCCTTTTGTGTCTGGTGTATTTTACTCAACATGAAGTTTTCAAGTTTCATCTATGTTGTAGTATGTGCCAGCACATCACTTTTTTCATGGCTGACTAGTATTCTATTGCGTGGCTATATCACGTTTTATTTACTCAGTCATCTGTTGACAGACTTGGTTTGCTTCCTCCTTTTGACAATTGTGAATAATGCTGTTATGAACATTGGCATGTAAGTATCTGTTTGAATACCTGTTTTCAATTCTTTTGGAGATGTAACTAGAAGTGGGATTGCCAGGCCATATGGTAATTCTATACCTAACTTTTTGAGGAAATACCAAACTGTTTTCCATAGCAGTGGCACCAGTTACATCCTCACAACAAAGTTTCCTATTTCTCTGCCTCCTCTCCAACTCTTCCTATTTTCCATTTTATTAATATTAGTCATCTTAGTTGGTGTGAAATGGTATCTCATTGTGGTTTTAATTGATCTGTACCATGACCGAGGAATCTGTCTTTTTGAAAGTTTACCTGGCAATTTGGTTAATGAGCCACTGCTTGTGGATGTGCTTGCCACTGAGTAAAGTCTACGGGACTGACCTCAGGTGAGCAGGACCTACTCCTGGCATTGGGGCCCATGGTTGCCATAATTAGCTCTTCTCTTGTGCCTTCTCTGTCTAGGCCTTCCATCTTTGTCTTCTCTCTCCTTTTTCTAAGTTAATACATTCAAAAAGTAAAGAACAAGAAAAAA
>JAQZBX010066596.1:0-16088 GCA_029593785.1 Cabassous unicinctus
TCATTGGAAGTATCTTGAGCATTCATATTTTTACCAACAGTCTCTTCAAAGCAGTCTAGGCCTTCTCTATCAAGTGTCTCACAATGCTTCCAGAATCTACCCAGTAAAATTTCAAAAACATTTCCATATTTTTGGTATTTGCAATAGCTACACCCCAAGCTCCTAGTACCAAAACCCTCTCTAGTTTCCTAGGCTACTCCAGCAAATGCCATGAAATGGGTTGGATTAAATGATGGGAATTTTTTTACTTACAATAAGTGTCCAGAATTATGTCCAAATCAAGGCATCATCAAGGTGACACTTTCTTCCTGAACTCTGACTACAGGCAATCCTTAGCTCCTCTGCCACATGCCAAATCTGCAGAGATCCAGGGTAGAACATTTCCAGTATTATTGAAAGTAGATTTAATTCTACACTTGATTCATTGGGAATACTACAACATGAGGTAGACAGTGCATCATCCCATGCTCTCCAAAACTGCAGAATGCTGGACATTCTGATGGCACAAACTGGTGTGCGTGTACCATGCTAGGAGAGGAGAAATTGCTTTCAAATAAACATATTGGGGCCTGTTGTGAGTAACAGAGAGGACATAAAAAATGCAATTGAAATACTTAAGATTGGGGAAATACGACACTTTGACCTACTCAGCTGTTTGGGCTAGGCAATGGGTGGGGTCGCTGGTTGCAATTCCTCCTCCAAGCAGGCCTGATCAGGCTTCTGGGGATAAAAATTAATAACCCCGCTCAAATGTTGCCTAAAATTTTAGAAAAATGGTTCCCAGAAGTGACATCTATCAAAGCTCTGTATCATGCCTCAGACATGAAACTCACTGTCCAAAATGGACAGAGGGCATACTAAGATTTTCAGTTAGGTTGCTTCTGTCTATTGAGTTCCCAGGGGAAGTTGGGGGGTGGCCATGGAAGGGGACAGTCTGAGCATGGCCTGCCACCTCTCTCCATGGCCCACAGGGAAGTATGGAGTTGGATGTGTTTGGCTCCTAGGATGGGATGATCAATGTGGGCTAACTCCATTTTCAGGAGTGCTTGGAGATAAAACATACTGCCTTTTCTATCAAGTGTCTCACAATTCTTCCAGAATCTACACAGTAAAAAATTCAAAACATTTCCATATTTTTGGTATTTGCAATAGCTACACCCCACGCTCCTAGTACCAAAACCTGTAGCCTGCTGGTATATTCCTTCCACTTTTGCCTCAAACATATGTAAACCCTCACTGGAGACTGCTTGGCTAAGTATACGCCTTTCAAGGCAATTGGCCCACCATCACTGCTTTATCTGTTCTTGGTGGGGAGGAAGTGGAGTTCCTCTCCTACAGCAGACAAGAGAGTGGTGCCTGTAGGCTTTAACCCTGCCCCATCTTCAGAATGAGTCCTCATCATGAGGGACAATTTCTACCAGTGAAACTGACCTTGTTTTTCTCTTCTTTTTGTTAGTAAATATTGTTCACTCCAGTGCTTATATAAGCCAGTTGATGGTGACACCTATATGGAGTGTGTTAACATCCCTTGCTATCCTTCATGAAGTAGGACTCCTAATCTGGAGATGGGAGTAAGTGTCTCTTCCCTCTACATAGTTTTTTTTAAATTTTCTAAATATAGAAATGGTTGTTAAGCATGAGTTACCTCAAAAAGTCTATTCATATTGCAGGCCCAAGAAACATTGGAAAACTGCTCAATCTTCTTGGCAACAGAGAATGAGATTCAATTTGAATGCTGTCTTCCCTATTTAAAATAAAATGTATAAGGTAAATACTAAAGTACTAATAAAATGGAGAGGTGTTGGAGAAGATGCTGAGAGTCAGAGCATAAAGGGTTAAGCATTCAAAAAGCATGCTTGCTGGCAGAGACACATTAGTAAATGTCTCCAAGGACACTGCATACTGCAGATATCAGTGGGAGGAAGCAGAGCAGAATGAACTCCCCACACAGATGTAATTGTCTAAGTTCCCAGAAAAGTTTGTCTGGGAACTCACAAACAGGTAGCGCTCTCACGCACCAAGCTGAGAAACTAGTGAAGAACTCCCTACTTTTGTTATCAGCTTTGTAGTATAAAAATCAGCTTCAATCTAAATAAACTTGCCTGCATTCCTCATGGAGTGAGGTCCCCTGATCCCAATCTTTCTTTGGATCATTCCCGGCACCGTCTACCTCCATGTTAAATTACAACAGAGAGGAAATCATAAAATGCCTGGAACACCTATTTAGTCTGAAACCCTTTATATTTTGTGCATATATATTATATATTTACAAATTCTATCAAAAATACAAAATGATTTGTTCCAAAGAACTTTGCAAACCTAATTTTGGATTTAGCAGCAATATGAGCTTCTTTCTGTGGAGAGCAGAGTGAGGCATATTCCCAATTATTAGTATTAACAGCAACTGAGTCAGATAGCCAAGACACAGAAGAACAATTGCTGATACTCTGGTAATATGTGTAGCATCAACCCCAATGAATCTCTCTCCTTATCATCAGTAGACATGCACAAACAAAATATACGACTATGGTAAAGTCATCAAGTATTCGTGAGTAATCCATTCCAGTGATTAAATAAATGCCATTTATATCATCCTGAAAGTCATTAAAATATTTGTATGTAGAATAATAAATTTCAGGATAGATAGATCAGCGGAGGCTCCCTTAAAAAGCAGTTCTAGCTTATTCACTGTTGGTGGGAATGTAGAACAGTACAGCCACTGTGGAGGACTGGCAGTTCCTAATGAAGTTTAATATAGATTTGCCATGGGACCCAGCAATACCCAAAAGAACTGAGAGCAGTGACAGATATCCGCACACTGATGTTCACAGCAGCGTTATTCACAGTAACCAAAAGTTGGAAACAACCCCGGTTTCCATCAACTGATGAATGGATAAACAAATTGTGGTGTATACACACAATGGAATATTATGCAGCGGTAAGAAGAAATGAAGTCGTGAAACATATGACAACATGGATGAAACTGGAGGACATTATGTTGAATGAAGCAAGCCAGACACAAAAGGAAAAATACTCTTTGATTGCCCTATTATGAACTAAATATAGTATGTGAAATATAAATATATTATGTGAAATATGAATATGGGTAGAATTGTATACATAAGACCATTTTTCCTTGAAGCTGAACAAATGTAAGTTGATACTACACAATGTTAATCTGACAAAAAAACAAACATTATACTAAGTGAAGACCAAATACAGACTACTACATATTGTATGATTCCATTTATAAATATAAATCAATTCATAAAGATGAAAGATTAGTTGTTATGTAGGTCTGAGGAAGGAATGCTAAAGAGTTTGGAGTCTTTCTTTTTGGAGTAATGAAATTTTTCTAGAATTTTTAAGATGATGAATGTACAACATTGTGATTATACTAAAAGCCATTGATTATATACTTTGGATAGAATAGCCAGAAACAGCAGCTATGTACAGTGGGGGAAGCATAGAAAGATTGAGAAGTGAGGAATATTCTTGTTTTTTATTATTGTTAATATTATAATAATGAAAATGCTCTAAAAATGATTGAAGTGATGAATGCACAACTATGTGATTATAGCAAATATACCATTGATTGTACCCCCTGCAGGAAATGTATGCTTTATTAAAATGTATCAATAGAATAGATTTTAAAAAAGCAGTTCTAATAGGTGCAAAGATTAGAAAGTGTTTTAGTTTGCTAAGGCTGCTGGGAGCAAAATACCAGAAAAGGGCTGGCTTTTACAACCAGTATTTTTTAAAGTTTTGAGGCTGTGAAAATGTCCAAATCAAGGCATCATCAGAGATGCTTTCTCACCAAAATTCAGCTGCTGTCAGATCCTGGTATCCTGCCATGCAGCAAAGCAAAATGGCAGCCAATGCCTACTTTATTGTCCAAGCTCACATTCTCCCTGAGATCAGCTGTGGACAATCAGGCACATGGCTCATCTCTTCCCGGGCCTCCTCTCTTCAGCTTTGGCTGCTCTGCTGATTCCAGCCTCCAGCCTCTATGTCAGCCTTTCAGGTTTTTCTCTCTGCCTTTCTCTCAACTGTAGCTGATCCTGGAGCCCTCTTTCACAAGGAAGGGTAGAAATGGCAGCTGTCTTTCTCTGTGTGTTTCTGCTTATGTAAGACTTCAGCAAGAGGGCAGAGACCTAACACCTCACTGATGTAGTCCAACCAAAGGCCCTAAAGTGATCGAATCAAAAGTAATCTAATCAAAGATGTCTTAACCCAATCTAATACAAAGGGTCCCACACCCTCAGGAATGGATTAATTCAAATAACATGATCTTTTCTGGGATTTACAAAGCTGTACACTATCAGAGAAAGTTTAAGAAATAATGATCAAATTATGTTTTAGAAATTTATGTTTGTGAATGTTAGGACTCACTGGAATCTGGCTTGGCTTTTAACTACTGACAAGATCAATTAATGCAATGCTTTCTATAGACAAAAAATTTTTTTGAATGTGCTTACTTCCTTATTCACACAAAAAAACTATTACATATCATGTCACACAATTTTAACATGTATGAGGGAAAACTGTTTCATACAAGTGTGGATTTTTTCCATCTTTTTTTTTGTTAATAAAGAACAAGAATGCTAATGTGGGGAAATGTGGGAGGGCTAGGGAGCGGGGCATATGGGAATCCTCTATATTTTTTATGTAACATTTATGTAATCTGAGTATCTTTTTAAAAAATTAAAAAGTATATTTTAAAAATAAAAGCACCCAGAGGGCAAAAATATAAAAGGCATCCTATTCAAAGGACCAACAATAAGACAGACTTTCCAACAGAAACATAGGACATAAGAAAATACAACTGTATAACGTTAAAAGAAAATAACTGCCATGCTTGAAGGTTGTAACTAGTGAAAACATATGCCTCAAATATAAAGCCAAAATAAAGATATTTTCAAACACACACACACACACACACACACACAAAGAAACTGTATGTATCCCAGAAAATCATGTTCTTAAAGCTAATCCATTCCTGTGGGTATAAGCCTATTGTAAGTAGGACATCAGTTCAGGCATGGCCCAGGGTGGCTCTTAATCCTCTTACTAGAATGCTTTATAGGAGAATAAAATTCAGACAGATAAAGTCATGGAAACAAAAAGCTGAAAGCAATGAAACCTAGAAGAGACGGGAGAGACCAGCAGATGCTAGCAGCCAGTCTTCGGGAAGAAAGTGTTGCCTGATGATCCCTTGATTTGCACATTTTTCTCAGCCTCAAAACTGTAAGCTAATCAATCCCCATTGTTAGAAGCCAACCCATTTTATGGTATCTACTTTTGGTAAGCTAGCAAATTAAAAAACTACCCAAGTTCAAGCCCTATATAAGTCCCTTATTAACTTGTAATGTTGGGAAGGTACTAAATGTTTCAGTGTTCCAGTTTCCTCAATGTAAAATGGGAGTAATAATATTATTACCACAGCATTGTAAAAATTATATGAAATAATGCATAGAAAGCACTTAAAATGGTATCTAGAGAATATCCAATAAATTAAAAATAAATTTGAAATACTTTCAAACTTACAGAAAAGTTACAAAAATAATACAATCTCCATACAAAGAACTCCAACATATGCCTACATCCCCAGATATGCCTATTCACCAATTTTAACATTTTGCCACTTCTGCCGTATCATTCTACCTATGCATCAATCTATCCATCCATTAGTATGTCTATTTATTTAACAATCCATTTTCTGAACACGTCAGTGTAGGCTGGATACATTGTGCTTCTTGAACCCTTAATACTGCCATGTACATTTCCTAAGAACAAAGATATTCACTTAGGTAAGCACCTAAGTGATATAAAGCTTACAGCCTATACCCAATAATGTCCCTGTAAGCCTTCTTTCCTCCCTTGTTAGAGTCTGTTCAGGATCACATATTGCATTTAATTGCCATTATCTCTTTAGTTATTCTTTTTTGTTTGTGTTGGAATATATATACAACATAAACTTTCCCTTTCAGCTCCTCCCAAGCATACCACCCAGTGGGTTTATTCACATTCACTATGTTGCAGTACCCTCACAACCTTCCACTCCTAAAAGTTTCCCATCTCCCAAAACAGAAATCCGACCCCATTTTGCATTGACTCCTCATTCCCCTTGCTCCCCACCCTGGGCAACCTCTATCCTACTTTTTGTTGCTGTGAGCTTGTATATTCTCTAATTTCTTTGTGGTTACTATGGGGCTTAAATTTAACATTGTAAATCTGTAACAATCTTGATTGCTTAAAAACAAAATTAACTTCAATGGTATACACAAACTATGTTCCTATACTCTCTATCCCTCCCCCCCATTTTTGTGTAGTTCTTGTCACAATTGCATGTTTATACATCGAGTCCAAAACCACTGATTTCTCATTAAATTTTATATATTTGCCTTTTAGAGACTGTAATAAGTGGAATTACAAACAAAATATACAATAGAGGGGAAGTGGATATGGCTCAATCAGTTGGGTGCCTGCCTACCAAGTGGGAGGTCCCGGATTTGGGTCCCGGTGCCTGCTAAAGGCGCAGATGCTGCACCTGCTGCAAAGAGCAGACACCTAAATGAACAGATGCCACAAGCCAGCAAATGCCGCAGCCTGTGGGGAGCAGATGTGGCTCAGGCCATTGGGCCTCCCATGTGGGAGGTCCCAGGTTCAGTTCCCGGTGCCTCCTGGAGAAGGCGAGCAAACAATCAGCATACAGAGAGAACCATCTGGGGGGGATAAATAAATTAAAAAATTAAAAAAATAAATCTAATATATATATATACATATACATACACACACACACACATACACACACACAATAGTACTGGCATTTATATTTACCCATATCATTGTCCTTACTGGTGATCCTTATTTCTTCATGTGGCTTTAATCTACTGTATAGTGTGGAAGTTTGGTTTTGTTTATAAATTCCAAAAATAGATATTGGATTGTGTTTGTAAAATGGTTTGTTCCTCAGGGCATATTAGAATGTATTAGATTCAAAGGTTTCACTTTTACTGTATTAAATCAAGATTAGGGTTTTTATTTGACCACATCATTAGGGTGACTCAGTTTGAGTCCCCCCACCCACCCCCCACCCCACCTTGTGGGCTATATAAACAGATGCTCAAAGACAGGGAAGTAAATAGATGGAGAAGGAGAACATAGAAAGTTTAGCTTTTGATGCTGGAGCCCTGGGGAGAGAGCCAAGCTATTTGCCTGATAGTTTACAGCTGGCCTTGTGGAGCGAGCAGAGCAGCTGAGCCCAGAGAGAGACAAGCCCCAGGAAGAGAGACTAGCCTTATGCCAGCCTACAGCTGAGATCAGAAGAATCTGGGACCATGGAGCCTTAAGAGGAAGAGGAAGGCTGAACCCTCGCAGAGACTAGCCGCTATCTTGCTCTAACATGTGGAAACAGACTTTTGTGAGGGAAACAACTTACCCCTTATGGCCTTGTGACTGTGAGCTTCTACCCCAAATAAATACCCTTTATAAAAGCCAACAGATTTCTGGAACTTTGCATCAGCACCCCTTTGGCTAACACATCTAGTATCCTTTCCTTTCGACCTGCAGAACTCTTTTTAGCTCTCTTCTGGGGCCAGTCTGTTGATGACAAACTCCATCAGCTTTGATTTATCTAGAAATGTCTCAATCTCTCCCTCATTTTTGAAAAACAGTTTTGCCAGATATAGAATTCTTGGTTGACAATATTTTCTCTTCAGCACTTTAAATATGGCATCCTATTGCCTTCTTGCCCCCATTGTTTCTGAAAAGAAATTAACACTTCATCTCATTGAGGCTCCCTTGTTATACACAGTTCTTGATAAAACAGATGTAGATTGGAATTGCATTGAATCTGTAAATTAAATGTGGCAGAACTGATGCCTTAGTGGTACTGAGTCTTTGAACCCATGTGTGTGGTATATCTCCTCATATAATTAGATAGGCTTTAAATTCTCTAAGTAATATTTTGTAATTTTCAGACTAGAGCTTTACACATCTTCCATTAAAATCATCCTTAAAGTTTATATTTTGATGTTGTTGTAAGTGCTACTTATATTTCAGTTTATTTTTGATAATTTCTAGTATATATAAAGACAACTGATTTTTTTTACTCTGCACATGGTAATCTTATTAAATTTACTAATTAACTCTATTTTTTTTTGTAAATTTAATAGTGTTTTCTATATATGCAATCATGTCATCTGCAAATGAATGCAGTTTTCTTTTTTCCCCAAGTTTTCAACTTTTTCTTTCTATGCTTATTATACTAATCCCACCATTATATCGCTATATAATGAAAGAGATGAGAGAAGACATCCTTTTCTTGGTATCTACTTAGGTTAAAGCGTTCATGCTTGCAATATTATATAAAGGGGAGTGGAGGTGGCTCAAGCCATTAGGCGCCTCCCTTCCACATGGGAGGTCCCGGGTTCAGTTCATGTTGCCTCCTAAAAAGAAGACAAGCATACAACGAATGGACACAGAGAGCAGACAGCAAGTACAAACAACGAGGGGGGTGGGATAAATAAATCTTTAATAAATAAATAAAAATATTACATAAAATGTGAAATCTGATGTTGTGAACAGATATACTTCTAGTAGCCCCAATTTTAGTAGGAAAACTTTCAGCAGTATTTTAAAATTATGTATGAAATTACCTGAAAAGTTTCCATATATGCATGCTCTGGATTAAAATTTTTAGAATATTAATGCCCAGGGCTGGATTTCTACAACTGGTCCTTCAGAATGGCATTGCCTATGGGTCTTTTAGATTTTGGAATCTATTACATGCTTGATTATTTGAGGGGGAAAAAAAGACAATTCTTTCAGTGGGCCATTAGTGAGGGGCAATGGGAACCATCTGGGCCTCTGCTTCACTCAGTGAACTGCTAAATACAGGACACTCTCACCCACTGATAAATATTCTAGATCGAAGATGGCAGAGTAAGGAGATCCAAGATGGTGGGGTAGGAAACAGTAGGTTTCCCCCCTCCTCCAGAACCTGCAGGAAGGCAGGTAGGCTTGTGGGGTATAGGGGAAGCCACAGGGCCCTGGGGGTGATTGGAGAGGGTGGCTGGAGAAGGGGGCCCAGCTGGGCACTGGGAGTGGTGAACCATGGAACAATTAAGCTGGCATCAAAGTGTCCAGCCAGGTACTGAAGGAGAGGGGAGCTGCAGACAAGCTGGCCAGGAACTGAGTGCACAGACACTGGGTTAGCAGATGGCTGTGGGGTGATCAAGGCAGTGTTGGGGTACTCAAATGGGCACCAGGAGGGTGGCAAGCTGTGGGGTGATTAGACCAGTGTGGGAGTGCCCAGCCATGGGGTGAATGACTGGCAGGCATGGGCAGCCAGGGGAGAAGACAGATGCATGACAGTCAAGCCAATGACCAGGTGCCCAGCCAGACCCCAGGCAAGCAGCAGGCTGTGGGGTGATCAGGGCAGTATAGGGGTGCCTGGACTGGCACCAGAAGAGTGGCCTGCAGCGGGGTGATGTGGCCAGTGAGGGGAAACCTAGCCAGACAAAAGAAGCTTGAGAGGGAGGCCTGTTTATATTTTTTTCCCTTCTCCGTTTCCTCACCTGGGTACCTCTGGTGAGACAGGCTGTGGGGTGATTGTTAGAGGGCACAGGCAGCCAATGAGAAGAAGCCTAGCCCATCACCAGTGGCCTGAGAGAGAGGCCCATTATTTTTTCTTTTCTTTCTTTTCTCTTCTCCCTTTTCATACCCAGGTAGCTGCGGAGAGGTGGGCTGTGGGGTGATTAATTGGTAAGAATGGGAAGCCACCAAGGAAATTAGCTGGTTGCTGGTGGTCTGAGATGGTGGTCCACTTTTTTATTTTTCTTCTCTTTCTCCCCATGTTGATACCTGAAAAGAGGCAGGATATGGGGTGACTGACTGGCAGTCATGGGTGGCCAAAGCAGAGAAGACAAGCCTTTCTCAGGTGGCCTAAGAGGGAGGATGAGTTGGTTTTTTTCCTCTTGCTCTCTCCTACCCTCCCTCCTCATCTGGGTACCCCTGGAGAGAAAAGATTTGAGCTGATTGATTGGCAGACATGAGCAGCCAATACGGAAGAACCTAGCTGGAAGACTGTAAAATAAGATGGAGGTCCTTCTTTTTTTCCATTCTTTCCTTTTCTCTTCTCCTTTTCATCTGTTTTCTTTTCCTGTTTTTTCTTATCTTTTCTTTTTCTTTCCCCTTTTCCAAGTTTTGTTTTTTATATATTTTTTACCTTTTATACTTTTTTCTTTCTATTTATATGTATATATTTCTTTCTTTTCCTCTCTCTCTCTCTTTTTTGTCTATAATTCTAAAAGTGTAGAATAAGAGGAACCAAGTGTCAAAGAAGACCCTTAACACAAAGCCAAACAAATATCAAACCCTAGGCAAGAGAGAGAATAAACTCATCAAGATAAACAGATGTATAAGGCCCAGAAAAATGAACAATCTAAAAAGCAGGAGGAGACCCACAATGACGAAGAACTAATTAAAAGATGTCCAAACAAATATCCTAAATCAATTCAATGAGATGAGGGAAGATATAAAGAATATTAAAAGACACTGGAAGAACATACAGAAGATACTGTAACTATACATAAAAAATTAAAAATCTTATGGTCATTAAAAGTATTATGGAAGTAATTAAAAATGCACTAGAATAACACAACAGCAGATTTGGACAGGCAGAGGAGTGAATTAGTGAAGGGGAAGATAACGACATCCAAAGTCACACAGTAGAGAAAAAATCAGCAGGGACTCTGGGAATTGAATGATGGTACAAAACATACAAACATATACATTATGGGTATCCAAGAGGGAAAACAGAAGGAAAAGGGGGCAGAAGGAGTGTTTGAGGAAATAATGACTGAAAATTTCCCAATTCTTAAGGACATGGATGTACATGTCCAGGAAATACAATGTACTCCAAACAGAATAAATCCTACCAGACCTACTCTGAGACACATACTTATCAGATAGTCAAATGCCAAAGATAAAGAGAGAATCCTGAAAGCAGCAAGAAAATGATATCCATTACATATAAGTGTTACTCAATAAGATTACATGCTGATTTCTCAAACAAAACCATGGAGGTAAGAAGGCAGTGGTATGACATAAAATGCTAAAAGAAAAAACTGCAAGCCAAGAACTCTATATCCATCAAAACAGTCCTTCAAAAATGAAGGGAACATAAAAATATTCACATATAAACAGAAATTAAGAGAATTTGTCAAGAAGAGTCCTGCCCTTCAAGAAATACTAAAGAGAGCTCTGCACATTGAAAGGAAAAGACAAGGTTTGGAGGAGAGTGTAGAAAGGAAGAATATTAGTAAAGGTAACTAAAAGGGTAAAAAAGAGAAACAAAAATAAAATATAACACATATAAGCCTAAAATATGGCTGAAGTACTACATTTACAGTAATAACATTCAATGATAATGGATTAAATGCCCCAATTATGAGACAGAGATGGACAGAATGGATTTTTAAAAAAGCCACATCTACATGCAGTCTCTGAACACAATGGCAAGAAGCTGGAAATTGATTAGGGTTGGAAAACAAGAAAATTCATAAATATATAAAAGTTAAACACACTCTTAAGCAATCAGTGGGTCAAGGAGGAAACTGCATGAGAAATATCTAGAAGATCATGAAAATGGGAACACAACATATCATAACTAATGGGATGCACTGAAGGCAGTACTGAGAGGGAAATTTATAGCCATAAACGCCTACATTAAAAAGAAGAGACAGATAAACTCAAAGACCTACCTGCACATCTGGAGGAACAAGAAAAAGAACAGCAAACTAATCCCAGAACACAGAAAAGGAAAGAAACAACAAAGATTAGAGCAGAATTAAGTTAAATTGAGAATAAAAAACAAAAGAGAGAAATAACAAAATGACAAGTGGTTTTTAGAGAAGATTAATAAAATTGACAAACCCTTAGCTAGACTAACAAAGAAAAAAAGAGAAGATCCAAAAAATAAAATCAGAAAAAAGAGAGGGGACATAACCACTAACCCCACAGAAATAAATAGTATCATAAGAGGATATGATGAAAAACTGTATGCCAACAAGTAGGACAACTTAGATGAAATAGATGAATTTCTAGAAACACATGAACAACCTATACTGATGAAAAAGAAACAGAAGCCCTCAACAGATCAATCACAAGTAATGAGATTGAATCAGTCATCAAAAACCTCCCAACCAAAAGAAGCCCAAGACTAGATGGCTTCACAGATGAATTCTACCAATAATTCTGAAAAGAACTAAAAGAAATCCTGATCAAAATTTTCCAAAAAAATTGAAGATGAAAAAACATTACCTAACGCTTTCTATGATGCCAACATTATCCTAATACAAAAGCCATATAAAATTACTACAAGAGAAGAAAATTACAGACCAATCTCTCTAATGATCTTAGATGTAAAAATCTTCACCCAAATACTTGCAAATAGAATCCCACAACAGAAAATCAAATGAATTATACACCAATATGAAGTGGATTTTATCTCAGGTATGCAAGGATAGTTCAACATAAGAAAATCAATTTTTTTTTATGGCTAAGAGATTTCAAAGTGAATCAGGAGGTAACTCCAGAAGTTATGCTTATGCAGGTCTCAAACGCACTTCACTAATTGCCACAGTAAACAAAGCCTCAAACCAAGAGTGCTCCCAAGGGCTCTAAAGATGTCTGGACACCAGAGGCAAGACATATAGCCTCATGATATCAAGGACCCTTAAGTGGGTCCTATTTGAGCATATATGATAATCTATTTCCCCAATATAACATAGTTATACCCATTTATAATTCCCATCCTCATGATTCTTCTACAACTTTTATTTGAATGAATAATTAAAAAAATACCTGTTAAATATATCTCAGAGAATTAAATCTCCTGAATCCCAGCAGAGTAGCAGCCAACTCCTACTCTCCAGTTCTTTGAGCTTGCCCTGGACAACCAACAAAAACATGATAAATAACTATTGTCACAAAAAACAAGGAGTGTCTATAACTACAACCAAAACAATTCCTTCCATTTGTCCTATAATATCTAAGTCTCCTCTCAGGCTGAAGTAGTCAGAGCAGATATCATTCCAAATCCCTCATGAATTAGGAATGAAAAAACATAAGAGGGGAGTATAACCATGGACCAAAGTAGATTTATTGTAATTGTAGTTATCTTGTGTTAATGGAAGAACTTGTAACATTGATAAAAAGATAGTGGTTTCCAGGGATCTAGGAGGGAGGGGTAGGGATAAATCCATGGAATGCAGGGTATATTTGGGGCTATGAGATCCCTCTTTATGATACGGACATGGCAGACACATGACATTATACATTTTTCAAGGCCAATGGAACTATACAGCAAAAAGTCTAAAGTATAATGTAAACTACAGACTTGGATTGGTAACAATTCTTCAATAATCATTCATCAATTGTAACAAATGTTCCACACTAAACTAAAGATGTTAATAAGAGAAGAAACTATGAGTGTAGTACATGTATATGTATATTGGGAAAAGTATTTGGGAAAAAGTATATTTTTAAAAAACAAAAAATAAAGATTCTAGTCACTGAGATGAAGTATTGTTTAAGATCAGAAACAAAACATACATATTTGTTCTTACCCTTCATATACTTACTTAATAAGTGACCCCAGCCCATCTCTGACCCATTAGAAGCAATCATGGAATCATATTCAATTAACCTAGAAGACTCTCAAATCACAGACTTCACACATTCTCCTATTCCAAACCTTAGCATTTACACCACTGACCTTCACAACGCAGCCCTCAGATACCCAATCATTTTCTCTAACTCCTCAAACACTATCCTTTACAGAGCCCTTGGAGAAAGGGCTTTTCTCCAATATAAGTTCTCTCATGTTTTGTAAGATCAGCATATTGACAAACTTCCCAGTCTCATAATAAATGGTTCCCCATGATTTTTTATTGAATACATTGTCCATCATGAATTTTCTGGAACTCCCTCAAGGGTTTTCATCCCCCTAGTAAAGACTTTCCCCTCTTATTTCATATTTTTATTAGTATTCCTAACGTTTTGCACACCAAGGCTTGTGTTTGGATAAATGATAGTGCACAGTCATTACAGACCTAGTGTTTCAATCCTGTAGAGTTCACTCATTTTACTTAAAGGATAAATTATAAACTAAGGCACTCCCACATTGAGTACAAATAGACTTTCTTTCACATGGGACTTTTCTGGTTTGCTTATCAGAGTGGTGAATGAGGATTCTCCACTTCCATTACATTTATATTGTGAGTACTGTCATGTGGTATATCAGTAGTCTATGTACTAACTGCCATGCTACATAGATGAGTTTCATATGGATTCTCTCCAGGATGAATTTAAGATTAATTAGGTAGTATGGATAATTAAAGGAGCCTGCACACTGATTACAAACATAGTGTTTCTGTAGTATATGACTTCTTGGGTGAGCTTAAAGGTTAAATCTATGGCTGAAGGCTCTTCCATAAAAATACTTATATTGTGAGTTTTCTCATTTCAATAAAGGCCAGAATATTGACTGTGGCTTTCCCACACAGATGACATTCACAGAATTTCTCTTCACTTTGAATACTCTCATATTGTTTATGTTTAGTAAATTTAGGGTTTTCCTGTATAGATATTCTTACAGTTTCTCTACAGTGTGAGTTCTCTCATGTTTTCTAAGATTAGAAGACTGAATGAAGGCTTTTCCACATTGCTGACATACATAGGGCTTTTCTCCAGTGTGAGTTCTCTCATGTTTGGTAAGATCAGCATATTGAAAGAAGGCTTTCTCACATAGATGACATTGATGGGATCTCTCTCGATTGTGACTTCTCTCATGTCGTCTAAGATTAGAACACCGATTGAAGGCTTTCCCACATAGATGACAGTCATAGGGTTTCTCTCCAGTGTGAATTCTTTCATGGTTTCTAAGAGTACCATATTCACTGAAGGCTTTCCCACATACGTGACATTGATAGGGTTTCTCTTCAGTGTGAGTTCTCTCATGTTTTCTAAGATTAGAAGACTGAATGAAGGCTTTTCCACATTGCTGACATACATAGGGCTTTTCTCCAGTGTGAGTTCTCTCATGTTTGGTAAGATCAGCATATTGAAAGAAGGCTTTCCCACATAGATGACACTGATGGGATCTCTCTCGAGTGTGACTTCTCTCATGTCGTCTAAAATCACAATATTGACTGAATGCTTTCTCACATAGATGGCATCCATAGGGTTTCTCTTCAATGTGAGTTCCATTATACTGTCTAAGGACAGAGCTTTTAATAAAAGCTTTAGCACTTTGATGGCATTCATATGATTTACTTCTAGTGAGAATTTCTTCATGTACATTAAAAGATGACAGGTCACTGGGGACGTTTTCAAGTTTTTTGTTGAAACATGGTTGCTTTTTCATGTAAGTTAATGCATCTTGAGTTACTGTGGATCTTTGAGTGGAATCTTCTTGCAAAGAATTACATTTAAAGGAATTCTTTTGAGGGTGAGATCCCTGCTGTGGGGAAATTAGATGAGAGACTGTAAAACATTTGTTCATATACATGAATTTCGTCGTTTACCTACATATAAATTCTAAATTAATCCTTCCATAATAGCCTGTTCATATACATGAATTTCTTCATTTACCTACATATAAATTCTAAATTAATCCCCATAAAGCATATTTCTTTATGCAAAGAAATTTTCTTTATTGATGCATCCCAACAGCAGCACTGTCTGATCTATTTTAAACCTCATGATTTTTCAAAGATCATATATATGAAGGATGTTTATACAATTATTGTTTTCTAAGAATTCAGTTTAGAGTTTTGTGTTCAGGTTAATTTTCCCATAAATTCAAACTATCACAGATTTTTGCTGGATTAGTATTTAATCCCAACATTAATTACAATTGGGTGATTGTACTGAATTCCTAATTTATTCCATCCTCAGGTATTGATTTACAAGGCTAGGTTCACACCCATGAAACTTACCAACGACAGGATATTAGATATGTCTTTCCTGAAGATAGGTTGCATGAATATCATTGGCTGCTTATTCAAAGCACTTTCCCT
>JAQZBX010066597.1:0-16085 GCA_029593785.1 Cabassous unicinctus
ACTTCATTATTTATTTACTAATGCTTCAGCTATGTAGTCACCTATACATTCTTTAAATGTATTTAATTGCTAATAGCTGTTTTAGAAAACTGGAAAAAACACAAGGAAACAAATGAAAAAATAAATAAAACTCAGTGGAGGCAATGTGGCTTGGTGGTTGAGTGCTGGCTTCCCACTTATGAGGCCTGGGTTCAACTCCTGGCCCTGGTACCACAAACAAACAAACAAACAAATGAAAACAAAACCCAGATATCTAGAATATATTAAAAGAATTTCCAAAATTCTGAAAATACAACCATAAAAAAAAGTCCTATTAGAAAATGAGCAAAATATATGAACAAACATTTCACAATAGCAGATATATGGATGAGAAATAAGTATATAAAGAGATCCTTGATATTATTAGCCATCAAGGTAATGCCAACTATACAATTATGAGATGTAACTACACATTATTAAAACAACTGAAATATAAAATGACAATACCAAATGCTGGTGAAAATGCAGAGAAACTGCATCTCTCATACATTGTTTGAGGGAATGTAAAATAATACAGTCACTCTGAAAACTAGTTAGCAGTTTCTAATAAAACTAAATATATACTTATCATACAACCCAGCAAGTGCACTCCTGCACATTAATCACTTAGAAATGAAAACTTATGACCAAACTAAAGCATTAGTTTGTCCTTTGAAAAGATTTAATCCAACTGATAAACCTCTAGCTAGGCTAACCAAACATAAAATAGAAAAGAAACAAATTACCAATACTAGGAATTGAAAAGGGGTCATCACTACTGGTTCCACAGACATTAAAAGGAAAATCAAACAAAGAAAAAAGAGGATAATCAAAGAAGTCTTTGAACAACCCTGTGTTCAATAGTTTGATAACTTAGATGTAAGGGCCCAAAACTCTTTGAGAGATGCAAACTATCAAAACTCACACAAGAACAAATATATAATCAGAATAGCCCTACAACCATTAAATTTTGAATCCTAATTAACATTGCAAAAAAGAAAGGACTGAGTGCAGATTATTCACTGGCAAATTCTACCAAACATTTAAGGAAAAATGAAACCAGTTCTCCACAATCTCTTTCAGAAAACAAAGAAGAGGGAACATTTCCTAATGCACTCTATGAGGCCAACATTACCCTAATGGCAAAACCAGATAAAGATATTAAAAGAATAGAAAATTACCTACCATTATGTCTCTTGAAGATAAAACCAAAAAATTTTTCCCATTGTCTGGGACTGTTCAGTGGACTAGGGGCCTCCTGGAAGGAAAATTTACAGAACAGGACATACTTCAAATGCATGTCATGACCCCTTCCCAGAATCTTATTATTATTGTATATTTTATGAGAAAAAACACATGCTCATTTTAATAAATATCAAATGTTGAAAGAGCTACACAATGAAAGGGGAGCCTCCCTCCCATCTAGCCCCTGCTCTCTCAGTTCTACTCCCTCCCAGACACCCACTGACCAATTTCTCACATCTCCTTGCATGGATAACCCATCTGGGCTTAAGTATATATCCCTGTGTCTGCTTGTACAGCCTATTTTTCACACCTTTTTAAACTTAAATTATTAAGTTATACAGCCATTAAGTCAAACTTTCTTAAAGAAATTTCCATAATACACTTATAAGTGTGACCATATAACGTAAAGTCACAGCAAGATACTCTTAGGGAAAGGGAGTGACATGAAAAGATAGGACAACAGACATAAACCAGGACTGCCCTAGACAAATGGGAACACACAATCATCCTGGAGCTCATCAATCTCTTTAACAGCTGTATGGTAACCAAGTACATGGACTTACATTAATTTACAAATTGGTGATCTAGAGCTCCCCTTAGGTCCATGGCAGACAAGTGCACAACCTCCCACTCCAACCATAAGGATGTTCAGTGTAATAAAGGATAAGAAACTCAGCAGAAGGGCCTGTTCCCTCCTCAGACACAGCAGTAGCACCTCCCACAAACATCCCCAGGGCACAGAGCTCAAGGCATTATAGCACCTGAGAAGCCACAGCCATTGCCAAAGGCCTGGCTGCTGAAGCCTGGACACCACCTACTGTTAAGCCTGCAGCCTGGAGCTGAACATCTTGGGAGAAAGAGGGAGGGCATCTTCCAGCACCACCCACAGGCAGGCCCAACCTCCAGTACACTGTGCCCAGCCAGGGCCTTGGGAATGGGGATGGCCCCACCCACTTTCTGGTTCAGGCACTCCAGGGTTTAGCTATTGGACCCTCTGTACCATTTCTCAACTTTTTAAGCTTTTTTCCCCAAATCTTTAACATTCTCCATTTAATTTCTTTTCAGCCTTTTTGGCTTTTCACCTTCTCTTTCTACTTAAGCATTACCTTGTCACCCTATTTCTTAGAGATGACATTTCAATTTTGAACTATTTTTTCATTTTTCTTATTTTGTTATTACTTCTCATTCATTTTTTTAGTTTTTTTAAATTTACAATATCTTATGTATTGTTTCATTTTCTTAATGCCTTTTATCTACTTTTCAGAAAGTATATTTCAGTACATAATGTAGATCACAAAGAAAAGCTTTCACTCATTTGCTGTGGATTACTCTACACTTAACTCTTTTTTTCCCTATATTGACTTGGTACTTGAAAATAACATGAATTATTTTATGTTGGTATTCCTACAATTAAAAAAATTTTATAGTCAGTAGTGGGATTGAAAATAGCTTTCCCAACAACACAGATCTCTTTCTCTTTCTACAATTTTAATGACATGTTTTAAAGTATGAAAGCTTTCTTCCTGACATTTCTGGATTCTATACTTCTACATTTTGGGATGGACATGATCTAGGTGAGGAAGGACTGAAACAGGAAGGTGCACTCTCCAAGCTTCTGAGGTTGTTCAGGTCTTTAGTCATGGAGACAGCTATTGTTGACCACATTTAGAGAAGTTCTCATATCATTCATTGCACCTTTCAATTCCAGAATTTCTATATCAGTTGATGTTTATACTTTCCATCTCTTTCTTGATATTCTCCAGTTGGTGAGACATCATTCTTATGTTTTCCTTTTACTCATTGAGTAGTTTAAAACTTGGTAATGTAGATACACTAATATGGGAAAATGGTGTTGATGTAGGTGGGCACTGCTCAGCTCTTTTACAAAAAACAGCAGAGAGGGAGCAGTGCCTTAGCTGAGTGAGCTGTTTTGGGAATTCACAGAGCATGAGGCTGCAGGCATCATTCAGGAGGGAGCTGGACAAAGAGACAAAGAGCCCAAGGGAAAACCATGAGTTGGTCACCCCTGTGGCTGGAAAAGGTGGTGTGTAAGTCCCAACCTCAAGGCAAATAGCCTCTATGGAATCCCTGGATCCCAAAGTCCAGCTGAGTGGGAGGAAGCATTCCCTGGAAGGAAAGGGGTCTAGTGAAGGGTGGAGAGTGGTTTCCTTTCTGTGGTTTGGGGCACCTGAGCCCCCTTTGAATCTCTGGGAAGATACCAGCCAGAACTGAAGTGCCCTGGGGAGAGGGGAGGGAGAATCTGCTCAGGCAGGCTGTTATACCCAGCTGCCCTGGGAGAGAGGAACTTGGTCAAGAAAGGGGTGGAGAGAGACACCAAACTAGCCTGGCCCTGAAAACTGTTAGAAGTCCATCTCCCTAAGGGAAACAGGGTCAGGAATAGCCAGATAAGCTTTCAAAAGCCCATTTAGCCTATAGAGCTGCTGTAGCACAGTAGGGGAATTCCTGCCATGCATGTAAATCCCTGGTTTGAACACTGGTACCTCCTAAGAGAAGGGATCCAGGGAAAGATAAGGCACACAGCTAGCACCTTATGTTAGGGAACTTACAGACTAAGTTTTTATTGTTTTGTTTTATGATTTTTGGATTTTTTTCTTTTTCCTTAATTTTACTCATTAAAACTGGATACATCACCTGTGGAGGGCAGGCTGCAAGGTGATTGATTTATGAGAACCAGCAGCCTGAGAAGGTCTCTAGGGGCCTAAGAGGGAAGGCTGTTTTTCCTGGGTTGTTTCTTTGTTACTCTTTTCTTTCTTGTTTGTTCTTTCCCCTTTTTTTTTCTTTTTACTTATTTTTTCAAACTACTTTATTTCTCTTCTTTCCTTCATTTTTGTCTTCTATTGCTTTGTTTTCATTCCACAACTTCTGGTTTGTTCTTCATTATTTCTTTATCTCTCTCTCCTGTTTTTCCCCCCTTCTATTCTCTTCTCATCTGTTTGAGCTTTTAATTCATTCCATTTATTTTCTCTCTATTTTGTTTCTTATTTTATTTTTTCCTACTCATCTGTCTGGACTTTTAACTCATTCTATTTTTTTCTATATTGTTTCTTGTTTTTACTCTTTTTATTCTTATTCCTTTGGATTTTTTTATGATTCTTTAATCATATTACTTAGTTTCCCAGCTCTTTTATGGTTTCTTTTCTACCTTTTTGGTATTGTTACTATTATTATTATTCTCTTACCTCTTTCCTTTCCTATGCTCCTAATATTTTTTTCCAAGGGAACACAGGCAATTACAAGGATATACAATAGGAGGAATGAAGCATCAAAAATAACCTTAAGGAATTCCAGGAAAATGGTGATGGAGTAGGTAGGTAGAGACTGCCCCTCTCACAATAAAAGTGGAGACAAGGCAGGTACCTATCTAAAGGAGGTGCTTTAGATATATATATAAAGAACAGGAAGGCACTCTGAGTCATCTAGGAAAGTACTGGAAAGATAAAGAAAACCATGAGTTCCTTGCCCCTGTGGCTGGAAACAGCACATATGCCCCACAATCATGGCAAGTAACCACATGGCCCCCTGGCTTGCTGCTGCTGAGTGACTGAGAGGGGGCATTCACTAGAAGGAAGAAGGGTTTCACAAAGGCTGGAGAGTGGTTTCTTTGTGGTAAGTGTGGTTAGCTAAGACCCCTTTGGATCTTGGGATGGACCCCGACCTGACTGGGAGAGGGAAGGGGGATCCATTCAGGTAGGCTGTCACACCCAGCTGCACTCCTGGGGAGAGAAAGCAATTAGAGAGGAGAGGGATAAGAGACAAACATCTAATTAGCAGGACTCTAGCAAGGTATAGAAGTCTAAAAACTCCAGGGGGAAATGTGGCATACAGCTCTCTAAAGACTGATTGACCTAAGGAGAAAATTTAGCTCAGTGCAGGAATTCCTGCCTTACATATAAAAGGCCCCTGCTTTGATTCCTGGGTCAATCAAGAACATGATCCACCTGGTTATCAGGCACACAACTTATAGTTTATGACAAGGAACATATAGACATTCTTTTCATTTTAGGCTTTCTTGGATCTATTATTTCTTTTTTATAAAAAAAAAAGATTCCTTTTTTTATTTTAACTTTCAAAATTTTAATTGCTAAAACCTGGAACATTCCCTGCAGGGTGCAGGCTACAGGGTGATGGACTGATGAACACCAGCAGCCTGAGAAGCTCCTTAGGGGCCTAAACGGAAGGCTGTTTTTCCTCCATTGTTTTGTTGTTGCTGCTGCTGCTGTTTTGTTTCATTTTTGTGTTTTCCATTCTTTGTCCCCCCCTCAATTTTTTTTAACTTTTACTGATTGTTTTCTACATACATTATTTCTTTTCTTTCCTTCATTTTTCTAACTTCTGTTTCCTGTGGTTTTTCATTCATACCACCTGTTTTTATTTGGGCTTCAATTTTTTTTAGTTTTATTTCTCTCACTCTTTTTTTCTCTGTTTTCTTTCCTTATTTTTTTACTTTTCTTTTTTCTTTTCCTCTTTTCTCATCATTCTGGGCTTTAAATACATTCAATATATTTTTCTCTATTTTGTTTCTTATTTTGTCTTTTTTTTATTTTGCTTTGTAATCTTGCTCCTCTGTATTTCTTATGATTTTTGATTCATGTTAATTATTTTCTTAGGTCTTATAAGGCTCCTCTTCTACCTTTTATTATTATTATTACTACTATTATTCTTCTATTCTTATATCTTTCCTTTTCTCTTGTCATATTTTTTTTCAAGGGAATACAAACAATAGCTGTGAAACATTACAACAAACCAAAATAACAACAAAATAAAACCTTAGGGCAGAAAGAGAAGCAAACCAACTGAATAAACTCATCAAGATAAACAAATATGGCTAATGTAAGTAATTCCTTGACAGTAATAACAGTGAATCTTAAAAGCTTAAATTCTCCAATCAAGAGACCCAGATTGGCAAAATGGATAAGGAAATATGACTCAGCTATATGCTGCCTACAAGAAACTCACCTTAGGGCCAGAGATGCAAGGACACTGAAAGTGAATGGCTGGAAAACAATTTTACATGCAAACAATAAACAAAAGAGGGTGAGAGTAGCTATCCTAATATCAGGCAAAACAGACTTTAAATGCAAAACTATTGTAAGGGATAGGAAAAAAAAAGAACACTATATATAAATGAAAGGAGAAATCTATCAAGAAGAAAGAACAATCCTAAACATTTATGCACCTAACCAAGGCATCTAAAAATATATGAGGCAAACATAAGAAAAACTAAGTGGAGAAATAGATGCCTCTACAATTATTGTGGGGCACTTTAATAGACCATATTCACCATTATACAGAACATCTCAATGAGAATCAATAAAGAAGCAAAGACCTTGAATAATACCTTAGAAGATCTGGACCTAACAGACATATACAGAACATTGCATGCAAATACAGTGGGATATGCTTTCTTCCCAAGAGCACATGGATCATTCTCCAGGATAGACCACATGCTAGGCCACAGAACAACTCTCAATGAATTCAGAAAGATTGAAATGATAAAAAGTAATTTCTCTGACCCCAATGGAATGAAGCTGGAAATCAGCAAGCAGCAGTGAAGAAGATTAGGCACAAAGATATGGAAGTCAAGGAACACACTCTTAGACAATCAGTGGGTCAAGGAGAAAATTGCAAAGAGATAAGTAACTATTTTGAAATGAATGGAAATGACAATACAACATATCATAACCTATATGATGCAGCAAAAGCTGTACTGATAGGGAAATTCATAGCCATAAATACCCATATTAAAAAAGAAGAAAGGGCTAAAATCAAAGAACTAACTGCACACCTGGAGGAATTAGAAATAAAACAACAAACTGACCCCAAAGGAATTAGAAATAAGGAAATAAAGATTAGTGCAGAGCTAAATGAAATTGAAAATAAAAAAGCACTGGAAAAAAATAAATGAATCCAAAAGGTAATTCTTTGCAAAGATTAATAAAATTGACAATCTCTTAAACCAACATAGAAAAAGAGAGAGAAGATGCAAATACATAAAATAAGAAATGAGGAAGTGGATATCATCACTGACCCCACTGAATTAGAGAGTATCATAAGAGGATACTTTAAAAAATTATATGCCAACAAGATGGATAATTTAGAGCAAATGGACAAATTCCTAGAAACACACCAGCAACCTACAGTGACAAAAGAAGAAACTGATGAACTCAACAGAGCAAGATATAAATGGCTTATATGCAAAAAACTACACAACAGTGTTTAAAAAAATCAAAGAAGACTTAAGTAAATGGGAGAATATTTCCTGTTCATGGATAAGAAGACTAAACATCATTAAGATTTCTACCCTTACCCAAAGTTATTTACCAATTTAATGCAATCCCAATAAAGAAAACCAAACCATTTATTATTAAATTGTGAAAGCTAACTATGAAATTTATTTGGAAGAGCAAAAGGCCCTGAACAGCCAATGACATATTGAAAAAGAAAAATGAAATTGGAGGAATCACACTACCTGACTTCAAAACATACTACAAAGCTACACTGGTCAAAACTGCATGGTATTGACACAAGGATAGACATACCAACCAATGGAACTGAATTGAGACTTCTGATATAGATCATCACATATACAGACATCTGATGTTCATCAGGGTCACCAAGCCCACTTAATTGGGAGAGAATGGCCTCTTCAACAAATGGTGTTTGGAGAACTGGATATTCATATCCAAAAATGAGAGATTAATATCATCTCACACATTGTACAGAAATCCACTCAAGATGGATCAGAGATCTAAATATAAGAGCCAAGACCATAAAGACTTTGGAAGATAGTGTAAGGAAGCATCTACAGGACCTTGTAATGGGAAATGGTTTCATGAATTTGACACACAAAGCAGGAGCAGTGAAAGAAAAAATAGATACATGATATTTCCTCAAAATTAAAAACTTTTGCACTTCAAAGAAGGTTATCAAGAAAATAAAAAGGCAGCCTACCCAATGGGAGAAAATATTTGGCAACCATATATCTGATAGGGGCCTAATAGCCAGCACATATAAAGAAATCCTACACTTCAAAAATATAAAGACAAACAACCCATTTTAAAAAAATGGGCAAGCGACTTGAAAAGACACTTCTCCAAGGAAGAAAGAGAAATGTCTAAAAAGCACATGAAAAGTACTCAACATCACTAGCTATTAAGGAAATGCAAATCAAAACTACAATGAGATAGCATCTTACATTCATTAGACTGGTGGCTATTGAAAATAAAGAGGACTACAACTATTGGAGATGTTGAAGAACGGGAACCTTCATCCACTGCTCGTGGGAATGTAGACTGTTCCAGCCATTGTGGAGGACAGTGCCACAGTTCCTCAAAATCCTAACTATAGAACTTCCATATGGTCCAGCAATTCCAGTACTGGGCATATGCCCCGGAAGAATTGAAAACAAGTTCACAAACAGATATATGCACACTAATGTTCACAGAGGAATTATTCACTAATACCAAAAGTTGGAATCAATCCAAATGCCCATCAACAGATGAATGGATAAACAAAATGTGGTACATTCAATCAATGGAACATTACTCATTGTTATGGTAGGGCAGTTTGATATAATTATGAATTCCAAAAATATAATTGAATCATCTTATAAACTGATCTGTTAATCTAGACAATATAAAGTTATGATTAGGGCATTGACTGGACCATGTCAGTAGGGTGTTGAGCCCCACCCCTTGGTGGGTGGGGAATCAAATATAAAAGGCAAAACAAAGAACAGAGTTGAAGTAGTTTTTGAGAAGTAGTTTTGATGTTGGAGAAAAGGCCCCAGAAGAAGAGAAGTGAGCCATTCCCCTGATAGTCTACAGCTGACCTTGTGGAGCTAAGAAGAGCTAAGCCCGGAGAGAAACGCAGCCCCGGGAAGAGAGGAATACAAGAAGCCTGAACCCTGGCAAACATCAGCAGCTGTCTTGCTCTAACACATGGCAATGGACTGTGGTGAGAGAAGAAACATAACGCTTTATGGCCTGGTATCTGTGGACTTCTACCCCAAATAAATACCCTTTTTAAAGACCAACCCATTTTTGGTATTTCACATTAGCACCCCTTTGGCTGAGTAATACACTCATATATAACAAGGAATACAGTGCTAACATATGGGATAGCATGGATGAATCTTGAGGACCTTATATTGAGTGAAGCAAGCCAGACATTGAAGGACAAATATTACACGACCTCACTGATATGAATTAAGCAAATTGAGGAGACTCAGAGAGCTATTGTCTTGAAGATAAGTTTACAGGAAATATAGAGGTTGTAAGCCAATGTCCATATGGGCATAATCTATGACAAGGTGGAAGTGGGCAGTTTGGCATTGAAGGGATATGACAGGAGTGTAGTGAAAGTATTCAGTTGGGTGGTACATGTTTGACAGCTGGGTAAAGTAGGGAGGGTGGGTTGGTTGGTCCATGTTACTGGGAGGAGGTTTGGATGAGGACCAGTTGAACACTGAAGATTGGCGGGTATGTGGTTGAAAGTACAAAGGTGGGAACACTCTTATGGCAATATGACAAGGAAGGGTTACTGGTTTAAGGTGTTGGATTGGGGGGCATTTGGGACAGGGTGCACCTGGGGCAGGCTTCTAGTGAGTGTGTGAGTGATCATTTTGTCCTATGTGTTGTATCAGTGGGAGGAGACCCACATAATGAGTGGGAAGGAATTTGACTCCCATCCTGGGGAGGACTGATATGTTCTCAGAGGGGCAGGAGTCTCTTGAGAGCATGGGTGGCTCCTAATAAAGGAGGACCACAAGTGTGTCAAGACCTCAGGGTTGTTGCAAGTAACTATGAACCTTGTCATCCAAGGAATGAAGCAGGGTGGTCACTGTGGGCCTGAAGGGAGGGGAGGGAGGGATAGAATAGATGGAACAGAGGATATTTAATAGGCAATGGAAATTTTCTACATGATCTTGCAATGATGGATACAGGCCATGTTAAATATCATCAAAATTTATAAAAGTGTACAGTCTAAAAGGTAAACCATAATATAAACCAATTACACATGGTTAGTAGCTATGTTTCACTATCCGTATATCAGTTGTAATAAATGTTCCATCCACATATAAAAATGTATTAATATGGGAAGGGGGAAAATGGGGAGGATGTTGAGTATATGGGAGTTCCCTGTATTCTGTATGTGACTTTACTGTGACCTAAAACTTCTTTGAAAACAAACTGAAAAATGTAAAACACTGGAGAATAAGTGGAAGAAAATGTCATTGTATGTACAAGAGAACAAATAGTACAGTGATGAAAGGCAAAATGTCAAAAAAAATTGTTTTAAATATTTTTTATTATCCTAAGTTTTTAATAGCATGTTTTATTTAGTTTTTAAAATTGTTATCTATTTTATTTCTTATATTCAAAGCTATCATTATTATTTCATTTTCCTATGAAATGTATTTGGCTATTTTATTGGCTTCATTTTTGAAGAAGCTGTGGATCACAGAAGGGTTATACCTGGGGCAGGGGAGGATCATTGATATGGGGTGTCAGTGATTGGGGATACATGGGAGGAAGTTCACCTGGACATATATTTAAGGTATATAAATGTGCTCAAAAGTCCATAGGTCATTGTCACAGTGGGTGGAGATTCACACAATAACGAAGATACTTTTCTCTACTGGAGTGGCAACAATCCCCCTAAGTGCAGGGTAAATGACTGGTGAAGGAGGATGGCCCATTGATGGGCCCTTGATATTGATGATGATGCTTGTGAGCCTTTGCTCTTGAAATTGAAGCTTAGCATAATGCTGTGGGGTGCCTAAGAGTTGTCTCCTGAGAACCCCCTTTTTGCTCAAATGTGGCCTCTCTCTAAGCCAAAGTCAAGATATAAATGCATTACCTTCCTGGCAGCATGGAACATGACTCCCAGGATGAGCTTCCCTGGCACCAAGGGATTACTACCAACCACCATCTAGCAATACAACTGGAAAAAGACCTTGAATAAAAAGGGAAAAGGTAAAGAAAAATGAGTTTATATGGCTAAGATACCTCAAAAAGAGGTGATAGATCATCCAAGAGGTAATGCTCATGAACATCTCAGCAGGACTATATAGACTGCCAAAGGGCATACTACCCCAAATAGTGGGGCTCCTGAGGGCTCTGGAGACACCCAGGTCCTATCTCAGGGTGGATAGCTCCAGAGTTTGGTGCCTTGCCAGTGGGCCCTACTTTGGAGTTTGTGCTTCTGAGAGTAATAGAGGTGGACTCAGTTATGTCTTCCCTATGTATGGGTCTTCTATTCCTTTTATTTGAAACTATAGTTGGTGATGGAGTTGGTAGGTGTACATCTAAGACTTAAATCTCTGGGCTGGCCATGTGCCAGCTGGGCCCTGAGCCTCAGTGGAGTGGCAAAACCTATTTTACAGTTCATTGGACTGACCCAAGACAACTAACAGGGAGGTACGCATTGACAACCACCATAGCAAGGAAATGAGGGAATGTATAACTGCAAGCAAGAGTCCCATCCATTGGGTGTAAGGGATCAAAGCTGCCTTTCAATTAGAAGTGGAGGAGACATCACCATTCCAGAATCCTCAGAATTGGGAAATGAAATATGGACTAGAGTGGACTTATTGATATTCTACTATAAACTTATTGTGATTCTAGCAATGGAAGAAATTATAACATTGATATGGAGGCAGTGAACACTGGAGGCTCTGGGGGCAGGGAGAGGGATGAACAGGTGTAATATGGTGGCTGTTTTGGGATTTGGGAATCTTCATGAATGACATTGCACTGACAGATATAGGTCATTATATAACTTCCCTTAACCTGCAGAATTGTGTGGGACACATTTAAATTACAGTGTGAACTATGGCCCGTGCTCAGTGGCAATGCCCCAGGAAGCATTTATCAATTGCAATGAATGTGCCACACTAATGAAGAATGTTATTTATGTGGGAGATTGTGGGAGGTTTGGGGAGTGAGGCATATGGGAGCCCCTATATTTTTTGTGTAACATTTATGTAATCTAAATATGTTTTAAAAAATAAATTTATTTTTTAAAAAGCATTTTGGAAGAGAATATTTACCTTCTATTATGTGTGTTGCACATGTTTGCCCAAATGTGCATGTGTTCATATACATGTTTATGTACATATACATATAAACTAATATACATATATATTTAGTTATAATGAGGATTAATGGGAAGAATCTATATCATTAACATTCTTAGTAATTGTATGAAAATTAATATGGTAGATGAATGTAGAATGGTTCTAATAAAGATAGCATTTCTTTACCCATGGGTATAAATAAAAAAACACATTTCATCGCTTTCTGAATTTTCCATTTTTTTAGCCTATTGTTGATAGAGAAAAATATATTCTAGAGGGGAGATTAAACTCTTTGAAAGGAGAAAATGAATCAGATTGACTCATGATTAAATCTGTTCTTTGTATTTAATGTGCAATTTTTTTGGTCTTAAAAAAGTGTGAAAGTGCTTGGAATTTTTAACATGTCGGTTAAAAAGAAATCTTATTTACAATATTTCTCTTTTTTTGGCTATTTTCTACAGTAAGTGAGTGAGATGGTTGGAGGAGCTGAAGGAACCAAACTAGATGATGACTTCAAAGAAATGGAAAGCATAAGTCTTTGTCTACTCAAAGTTCCTTTTGACATAGACAGTGTCTACCATACTAAGAGGAAAGAGGAGAAATGGAAGAGGAAGCTGTTCTCCAATTCTACCTGAAAAATACACTTAGTTATTCTTAAAAATATTCTGCTTTTAGTGTATGTTTTAAAACATAAAATGTAAAGTTTCCTGATTTTTCTTTGAACTATCCTGAGAATGAAAGCTCAGTGAAGGTGAAATTTTATAATACAATTTTCATGTTGGATTTTCTTAGCACTCTTCCAAGTTGGGACAATATGTAGCTGGTGTATGAATTGGAATGAGGTGGGAAGAAAAGAGGAGAAGGTGGGGAATGCTTTCCCAAAAGTTTAATGGAGAGTTGGACTTTCTGTCTGGTTTTAGAGTATTTCTCTGACAGGACTGCACCCCTGGCAGTGGTGGCATTAGAGAGAATGGAGTTTTAGGAGCCTATCAGGCCTTGACCCAAGTTCTTCTACAACTTGCTAAGCTATCCAGTTATTTTCCTGGGTTTCCATTTTTTATAAATGTAAAATGGGATTATTGATACCTACTTTACAGATTTTTATGAAGGATTAAAAGTAATATAAATCAAACAGGTTCTGGGAAGGTGGCATTGGAGTATGCAGGCAGGGCTTAACTCTCTCACAATAACAAAAGAGAAAGTCCCAAAAGCTGTGTGAGAGATCTGTTTTGGGGGTCAGCAGACCAGGACAGTGTTGCACAACTCCAGGAGGGCAATGGGCAGAGAGACAACCTAAAAGAAAACAAAACAAATGTGTGTTACTAAACCTGCACAGATACCAGAAAGGGCTCCCATTACCCACCCTGAAGACATGAAGCCTGGATAAGACCTCTGGTTAAATGAGAGGGAAACAAATGTCTTCCTCCCTGTCAGCTGTTACAAGGGAAGAGGGAGTTTGAGTTGGAGGACTTCTCTTCAGTGAATTCAGTGAGCAAAGCCTGCTTTGAATCTATGTTCTGGCCAGACCAGACACACTGAAAAGTGGAGGTTGAAAGAAAGACCTCAGTTGAAAGTTTTCCTGATGAATGTCATCAGCTGACCAGACTGAAAATGGCAAGAAGAAAAACTTTTAGATCTCTCTTTAGTTCCATCCCTGGGTGAAAATATGTGCCCCTTTAGTTAGTCCTAACCCAATTTTGATAACTTAAGCTGGGTAATTTTAAAGTCTTAAAATAGTTGAACCAAAAATCAGGGAAGAGTTGGGAGAAAAAAAAACCTCTAGACAAGAGAGAGAAATTGATCATCAAATAAATTCACCAACATATTCAGATGCTTAGACATTAGCAAAAAAATTTCAAGCCATACTAGGAAACAGGAGGAGGTGGCCAGGCCAAAGGAACAAATCAAATATCTCGAGGAAATACAGGATTTATGACAACTAATCAATGATAATCACACAATGCTCCAAATCAATTCAAGGAGTTAAAGGAAAACATGACTAAAGAGATACAGGACATTAAGAAAACACTGGGTGAGCATAAAGAACAATTAGAAAGCCTGCAAAGAAACATAACAGAGCTTTTGGGAATGAAGGATATGATGGATGAGATTAAAAATACCTTAGAGGCACATAAGAGCAGATTTGAATTGCTTGAATTCAGAATTTGTGATTTCGAGGGCAGAACTTCTGAACTAGAAAAGACAGGGGAACAGAAAGAGAAAAGAATGGAAAAAAATGGAACAGGTCTCAGGGAATTGAATAGCAATGGGAAACACACAGACATACATGCTATCAGTATCTCAGAAGAAGAGAATGGAAAAGGGGTAGAAAGAATATTTGAGGAAATAATGACCAAAAATTTTCCAATCCTTATGAAAGAATTAAATATCAATATCCAAGAAGGACAGTGCACCCCAAACAGAATAAATCTGAATAGATCTACTTGGACACAGCTACTATTCAGAATGACAAATATCAAAGATAAAGAGAGCATTCTGAAACCAGCAAGAAAAAAGCAAGTGTCACATACAAGGGAACCTCAAAAAGATTAAGGGCTGACCTCTCATCAGAAACCATGGAGGCAAGAAGAAAGTGGTATGCTGTATTTAAGGTACTGAAAGAGAAAAACTGCCAGCTACAAATTCTGTATCTGGCAAAACTGTCCTTCAAAATTTAGGGTGAGTTTAAGGTCTTCACAGACAAACAAAACTAAGAAAGTATGTTATCAAAACATTAGAATTAGAAGAGATACAAAAGAGAGTGCTGCAGCCTGAAAGGAAAAAACAATAAGAGACTTGGAGAAGAGTGTAGAAATGAAGATTATTAAGAAGAGCAAATTAAAGGGTAAAAAGACAATAGTAAGATATGACAACAGAAAGCCAAAGATCAAAATGGATGAAATAATTAATGCCTTTACAGTTAATAACATGGAATGCTAATGTCTTGAACTCCCCACTCAAAAGACATAGACTGACAGAATGGATTTAAAAAAAATGAGCCATTTATATGCTGCCTCAAGAGTCTCACCTCAGACATAAAGACACAACCAGGTTGAAAGCGAAAGGTTGGAAAAAGATATTCCATGCAAATAGTAACCAAAAAAGAACTGGAGTAACAAAGCTAATATAGTACAAAATAGATTTTAAATACAAAACTGTTCTAAGTGTTGAAGAAGGTCACTATATATTTATAAAATGGGCAGTTCACCTAGAAGAAATAACTATACTAATCTGCATGCCCTAAGAAACATGAGGCACACACTGACAAAACTGAAGGGAGAAATAGATGTCTCTACAATAACAGTTGGAGACTTCAAAACACCACTCTCAGTATTGGATAGAACATCTGGACAGAGGATGAAAGAGAGTGGGAGAAAAAGAAACATTGCTTGAATAATATGATAATATGAATATGATAAATGAATTAGACCTAACAGACATTTATAGAGCATTATACCCCAAAACAGCAGAATATACATTATTTTCATGCACTCATGTATCTTTCTCCAGGGTACATCATATGTTGGATTGCATGACAAGTCTCAATAAATTAAAAAAGACTGAAATTATACAAAACACTTCTCTGATCATAACAGAATGAAGTTGGAAATCCATAATGGATGGAAAAGGATAAATTCAAAAATATATGGAGATTAAACAACATACTCTTAAATAATCAGTGGGTCAAAGAAGAAATTGCAAGAGAATTCAGTAAATATCT
>JAQZBX010066598.1:0-16088 GCA_029593785.1 Cabassous unicinctus
GCATTTTAATTGTTTGTATTTTCAAGAGTAGACTAATGACAGATATTCATAGAAAAAATGAAAGATTAGATCAGATAAATGCATTTATGTTAAGAAACTTAGCCATGAAAAACTAATTTTACATTATTTGTTTTAGCAAGTAGTATACTAATAACCCCCTGATTTTAATAATAATTATCTGCATAAAATTATACACATAAGGTACCTGAAGAAATATAAAATATAAATGAAATTTCCTTCCATGTAAAAGAACAAAAGCTTGACTGGTGGTCAATGACGGGTAAGATTCTCAGAGGAGAACAACCTAAGACAGGCACAGTCACAAGAGCCTATGGAAGAAGACAAGTGTGACAGGAGGTCACCTTGTATCATCTTATATAATGGTTCCTATAGTCTTCACTGAAAAAATTATTTAATAAAAAGCGGGGAAATGATGGAGTTCAATTAAAGACCATGACAACTGACAGAAAGCAGGCCACCTTGGTATGTAGGAGACAGGCATCTCTAGTCTCAAGACACTAAAATAAGGTCTGGTAGGAGCCTCGTAGAGAAGAATTCTGAGCTTCAAAGAGAGTATCTGGTATATGTCAGACAATGATTAACAAGGTCTGTTACATGCAGGACTATAAAGAGAACTGAACCATTAATTCTAAAAACTTGCCGACTTTAGAAAAATGTAAACTGACACATATCTATTACCTTTGCACATGCACACATGAATTTTCTTTGTTCTAAAGCTAAATAAAAGCCACTATGTTTTATGCAGTGGCACTCTCCTTTTGGATGGAGCATCCCCTGACCCCGGCTATCTCTTGTTTATCATCTTTTTTTCATCCATGGCACCATTTTCACAGAACCAGTTCCTGAACATCAACACTTGTGATAAACCAAGCCTGATTTATTATATGACCATCCTGTATGGGAAATGTTTGTATCTCTAGGTATCTTTGGTCAACCTTAAGAGATATAGCAGGGGGACAGATGTGGTCCAAGTGGCTGGACATCCGTCTCCCATATGGAGAGACCTGGGTTGGATCCCTAGGACCTCCGGGTAAAAATTTAAGAAAAGAAAAAAAGAGAGGGTGTCTAGTCCACCAAGGCCCATGTATGGGTGTGCTTTGAGGCCCTGTGAGTGGATGAGACAACAGGCCCTTCATGTGGGTGCACCTCCAGACCCCACAAGAGGGTGAGCACCCCAGGGCCCACATGTGGATGCACCATCAGGCCCCATGCACAGGTGTGCCATCAGGCCCCACAAGTCATACAGCATGATGATGATGTAACAGGACAGTGACACAAGGGAGAACCAAGATGAGATGAGAAAAAAAAAACAGGAACTAAGGTCATGCAGGTGGTAGGACACCTCTCTCCCACATCAGAGTTTATGAGGTTTGAATCATAGTGAAGACAGGAGAAGGATAAGAAGAGAGGGCAGGAAATGGACACAGAGAATTGCCCAGTGATTGGACATGGAAATAGCAAAAACAGGGGGGTGGGTAAAAATGGATAAAAGTAAATAAATAAATAAATAAATCCTTAAATATAAAAGTATAGGAGAGTAACATATGGACTATAGTTAATAGTAATACTTTGACGACGCTCTTTCATAATTTGTTAACAAATGTTTCACAACAATGCAAAGTATTTGTGGTGGGGAGATTTATGGGAATCCTGTATGATATTATTCATGTTTGTATTGTAAGTTCACAAAGTTTACTAAACACTTATGAATTTATGTATGTTCATGTATGAATGATATACTTCAATAAATTGTTTTTAAAATGAACAATGAATAAATCAATAGAAAAGAGCCAACTAAAAAATATTAAGCAATATTAAAATTTAAGCAATATAATTTATAGATTATATTGTATATGGAGGGATCATAGAGGAAATTCATGTTGAAAATTAGGAACTGTGGTAAATGGATTTTTAATATAAAGGCTACATATTAAAACTTGCATGTTGCAAAATATATATTTATTATAATTCTAGCAAGGTTTAACTCTTTACTTACAAAATTACTTTTCAAAATGTAATATAAAAATATGTATCTTAAATTTTGTTTTGAACCGAGTTGGATACAAATAGCCTTATATAAACATACATAGGGCATCAATTAATTTTATTTTCCATGTATATAACTCATAAAATGTATATAGTAAATATTTATCAATAAAAGTAATAATATCCTTAGACCTTTTACAATCAATTTTGAATATTTCTCAGGAAACAAAATTGAGAGAAATTGGATATGCTATTCATATAAACATAAGGTGGAATCCCCTGTTTTCTCCCTCCTCTTCCAAGGACCATTGATTTCATATTCTGGCTGCCCTGTTTCTGGCTTTTTCTATCATTCTCTAAATTCCTTCTCTTATAAGGGACTCCAGGAATAGTATTAAAATCCACCCTGATTGATTTGGGCTATACTTTAACTGAAGTGGGATCATCAAATATTACTACTGACAGTAGGTTGGTACCACATGAATGGGTTAATTTTAAAACATGTTTTATTTTGTGGTACATACAAATGCACATACCACAGATGAATACAGATATACAAATATATGTATTCAAATACATTTATATATGTATACATATATAAGAGTAGGAAATGGATTGACAATGGATAATATTCATTGTTACAGTATTCATTATTATAATTAATAAGCTAAATTGCTCTAACTGATTGGGTAAACATTATTAAATATTATGAGAATATGTTTGCTCTGTTACTGCAAAAGCATAATATCACTTCCAGAATGGAGCAGTTGGAAGAGAAGAAGAATGAATATTTGAGGTCCAAACTAGAATAATATATTCAGAATTAAATGTTACCTTAGAAATTGAGAAATGTAAGATAATAGCAATGTTTTATTATTGTTTATTTTTAAATGATATTGCAATATTATAATACTGCTATTTGGTGAGATAAATGTAAAATTCACCATATGGTCTATATTGCTGAGGATGTGCATTTTTCTCTTTATATTATTAAAAGACATTTGTGGTCTATATTGTTTGCTAGCACCTGAAAATTTTATGTGTATACAGATACAGAGCTTTCTGATGAAAAGTTATGTGAAATTCAAATGAGTCTCAGAAATAAGAAGTGATCTGTCAAATTATAATTTTAACAAGATTAGATTGAAGAAATTTGTCCATGTTTTGTCTCCAGAACAGTAAAAGTTTGGTTGTTGTGTGTTGTCTCTGTTACAGTAATACAGTTCTTTATATAAGTTCATGCTCTTGTGTCTTATTCTAAATAGATATATATTTTTTAAAGGAGTTTTACCTCACCAGAACATTCTTAAAGGCTCCAGCCACATCTTTGTTTTGAAGACTGTACTCGACAGGGTTGAGCATGGGAGTGACAATAGTGTAGAAGACAGACACTACTTAATTCTGCTAAGCACTATGATAAGCTTTGGGGATAATGTACTTGAAGATTGCTATTCCATAGAAGAGCGAAAGCACCATCATATGGGAGGAACAGCTTGCCAAAGCCTTTCTCATCCCTAAGTTTGATTCTAATTACAAAAGGTAGATAGCATCTGCCTATATGAGGCCATAATGGCAGATATTGGAATGAGGAAGAACACAACACCAGTAACATAAAGAACATTTTCTTAAAGAGATGTATCAGCATGAACAAGTTTCAGTAGTGCTGAGAGCTCACAGAAGAAATGATGGTTTTCCTGGGTGGCAAAGTAATGGAGATTCAGAGAATATATGACATGAACCAAGGAATTTAACAGAAGATCAGCCTGGTGCCAGCCATAATGAAGGCACAGACTGTGTAGGGCACATAAAAATGGAGTAACGGAGAGGGTGGCATATAGCCACATAGTTATAACAAACCATGACTGACAGGTGAAGGACTCTTTTTCACAAATCATCATGAAAATGATAAGCTGAACTCCACATTAAATAAAGGAAATGGTATTCCTCCCAGACAGAAAATTAGTGACTATCTTAGGGACAAAGGTGGAGTTATACAAGAGGTCCATTATGGAAAGCTGGCTGAGAAGGAAATTCATATGCATTCATATGGAGTTGAGAATCTACCCAAATGAAAATCATTATCATAATATTTCCAACAAAGGACACAAGAAACTTCAAGAAGATGAAAGGGAAGAGGAAATGTGGGGCTTTAATATGGTGAAATAGTTGCAGAAGAACAAAGTCTCTTTCAATCATCTCATCTGTTAATCTCTCCATTCTCTGCTTCCTTATTCATTATCCTGGAAAGATAAGAAAAAAATTTTAGACCCACACTTATTTTAGAACATGTCAACTTCATTCTCTTCCCTACTCATACATTTATATATATTTTGTGGCAAAACTATTTTCAACACTATTTCATTACCATGCAATTTTTCTCATTACTATTTCAATTTCACTGCATGCTGATGTAAAAGAGTTTAACAACAAAATTTACCAAGTTTACACTTTCAGTATTTTAAGGAAATACATTTAGACTATTTGAAATTTGATAATTTTAATTTTCTTATTTTTTGTTTATTATTCTTATTGAAATAATGAAAATGATCTAATAATGATTGAAGTGATGAGTGCCAAATACCATTGATTGAAAATATAAAATGAATTGTATGCTATATTAATGTTTATCAATAAAATGGATTTGTTTTAAAAAATGTAAAATATGCATACATCTCTACACAACCTCTTTCCCTATATCTGTCATCTATCTCTTTATCTATGTATCTCTCTACCTGGCTAGCTCTATATATCTCTACCCCTCTTACTCTTCATTTCTCTATCTATATTATTTTATCTATCTATTTATCTATCTAGCAATCAATCATCTATCTATATTATATTATCTATGTATACCCTTATCTGTATGTATGGATATATCCAATACAGATGCTTAAGGATAATCTGTGGTTTTGCTTAGTCCTGATTTACAAGAGTTAGAGACTACATAAATAAGAGAGCAGTTGTAAGTAATCTTCTATACACCTATGTGAAATGTCATTTTAACTTTATAACAGCTATGCAAGATATTACATTTCTTGTTTTTAAAGGTAAATTTAGTTTATATGGAGAACAAGTAATTTTACTCATTTAGAAAGCAGTTAAAGAGCCAAGACCATGTTTCCAGGTTCCCTGTTCCATAATGTTCATTTTCATTTTTCTATGGATGTCATCAAATAAAATTTAGAAAGCTATATAAGGAGAATCATGTTTTATTTAATGAACTATATGTGACTTCATTAATTTTTGTTATCAGATCTCTCATTTAAAATTAAACACATAATGTCCAAGTAAATATATTATACACATATGCAACACATGTACAAATAATAGAAGTTCCTTGGTCTTTCACATTTTGATATATGCAGTATCATTGCTATTCTTGTACATTTATGTAATTCTCCATATTTAATTTTAGGCCCCTGAGCATTCTAACCACAAAATGATCCCTAAATATTTTCTCAATTAATTTGACCATTTTTAAAGTTTATATCCAGTGTTAATTATTTAATAATTAGGCATTGTGAAGTTTTAAAATAAAATTACTGCAAAAATATTTCTGAATTTTCTTGAAGAAAACTCTAGTTTTTATCTGTTTGTGTTCCACAGAAATATGGGAGAGAGAAGAGCATCCCGTTGAAGATTCTTTATATTAAATGAGCATAAGTCCTTCTACAAGTAGCACTGCTTCTTACATAAGGCTCTATCTGCACATGTTAAATTATATGTTGTTAGTATCAATAATGTCCAATCAAGTTTCATTTGTTGTTGCATGCATCTGGACATCATTCCGTTTTACAGCTGAATAATAGGCGATCATATATATATACAAAATTCTGTTTGTTCATCATTTCATGGGCACCCAGACTGAAATTGTGAGTAATTCTTCAGTGAACATAGGTATTGAAATAGCTGTGTGTACCTGCTATTGTTACTTCTAGGTCTATACCTAGGAATGGGATTGACAGGTAATATGGTATTTCTGTAAGTAACTTCCTGAGGAAGTGTCAAATTCTCTTCTTCAGCAGATACACCATTTCATATTACCAGGAGCAAAGAAAGAGTCACATTTCTCCACATCCTCTTTAACATCTGTAATTTTCTGTTTTTTGTAAGAGTAGTCATTCTAGTGGTTCTCAAATGATATATAATTGTGGTTTTGATATGCATTTCCCTAAAAACCATTGATGTTGAGTACTTTTTTGGTGATTTTTAGACATTTGCATGTCCTCTTTGGGGAAATGTCTACTCAATTAAGTCTTTTGTCCATTTTCTAAATTGGGTTGTCATCTTGTTTTTGAGTTGTAGCATATTAAAAATATATTCTGGATGTTAAACCCTTATCAGATACGTGATTTCCAAATATTGTTTCTTATTGTTTCAGTTGTCTTTTCACTTCTGTGACAATGTTCTTAGATGCACAAACATTTTTAATTTTGATGCAGTCTCATTTACCTGTTGTTGTTTTTTTCTTTTGTTGCTTGTGCTTTGTGTGTAAAGTCTAAGAAACAAATGCCTAACACAAGAACCTTAAGATGGTTTCCTAAATTTTCATGCAGGAGTTTTATAGTCCAGGATTTTATATTAGGTCTTTCACCCATTTTGAAGTAATTTTTGTATGTGGCATGAGAAAGGGATTCTTTTTCATTCTTTTGCATATTTTTAAAAAGGTTTATTTTATTTATTTACTTATTTCTCCCCACCTCCTTGTTGTTTGCACTTGCTGTGTGCTGTGTTTTTAGGAAGCACCAGAGTCTGAAGCTGGGGTATTCAGTGTGGGAGGGAGGCACATAATCGCTTGAGCTACTTCCATTCCCTCCTTTGTTCTGTCTCTCATTATGATTTTTCTTCTTGTGTCTCTTGTTGCATCATCTTGCTGCATCAGCTTGCTGCACCTGCCCATGTGTCAGCTCACTGTCTTGCTCATTTTCTTTAAGAGGCACCAGGAACCTCTGCTCCCTGCATTGTTGGGTCTCTCATTATGTTCTTCTTCTTATGTCTATAGTTGCATCATTTTGTTGTGTCAGCTTGCTCTGTCTGCCTGTCACACCAGCTCACTGTCTTCTTTAGGAGGCACTTGGAACTGAACCATGGACCTCCCATGAGGTAGGTGGGAGCTCAGTCACCTGATCCACATCCACTTCCCTCTTTTGCACATTTTCATCCATTGCCCTAGGCAACTTTTGTTGAAAAGACAATGCTTTCTCAATTGAGTAGACTTGGCAGCCATGACAAAAGTCATTTGGCCACAGTATGAGTGTCTATTTCTGACCTCTGAATGCACTTTCATTGTGTGATGTATGTAACCTTGTTGGAATTTTAATTAGGATTACAATGAATTTGCAAATCACTTAGGGTAGAATTGACAGCTTTATGATATGTCATAGTCTTCAAATCCATGAACATGGACTATCCTTCCATTTATTGAGGTCTTCTCTGATTTCTTTAAGCAATGTTTTATTTCTTTTTTGCGTACAATTTCTTTACATCCTTATATAAATTTATTCCTAAATAGTTGATTTATTTAGTTCCTATTTTAAAAAGGAATTTTGGTCTTGATTTCCTCCTCAGATTGCTCATTACTAGAGTAAAAGGAAAACTACTGGCTTTTGCATGTTGCTCTTGTATTCTGACACTTTGCTGAATTTGTTTATTTGCTCCAATAGCTTTGTTGTTATCTTTTTTGACTTTCTATAAAAAGGGTCCTGTCATTCTAAAATACTGAATATTCTCCTTCTTCCTTTCAGATTTGGATGTCTTTTATTTATTATTCTTGCCAAATTTCTCTGGCTAGAACTTCCAGTAAAATGAATAATAACAGTGGTGATGGTGGACATCCTTGTCTTGTTCCAAGTCTTAGAAAATTTTCAGCCTTTCACCTTTATGTATGGTATCAGCTGTGGATTTTTAAAATAGGCCCATTGTCAGGTTGAGGAAGTTTTCTACTCTTTATTCTTTTATAAGTGTTCTTCTCAGGTAAGCATGCTCAATTTTTGTCAATTGCATCTTCTGGATCAATTCAGAGTTCATGTGCTTTTTCCCTTTGCTTTGTTAATGCGATACATTGCATTAATTGATTTTCTTATTAATAAATACCACTTTCATACCTAGCATAAAACCAATGTGATTATGATGTGCAATCTTTTGATGTGCTGTTTGATTTGATATGCAAGTACTTTTGAAGAATTTTGCATTTAGATTCATAAGATGCGTTTTTGTCTAATTTCCTTTTCTTGTAGTATCTTTATCTGGCTTTGGTATTAGCATGATGTTGGCCTTATGAGTTAGATAGTTTTCCCTCCTCTTCAATTGTTTGAAAAGTTTGAGCAGGATTGGTATTAACTCTCCATGAAATGATTCATAGAATTCATCTGTGAAGAAATCTGGTCCTGGGTTTCCCTTCTTTAGGAGATTTTTGATGATCAATTCAATTTATTTACTTGTAATTGGTCTGTTGATGTCTTGTATTATTTTCCTGAGTCAGTGTAGGTTATTCGTGGGTTTCTAGGAATGTGTCCAATTTATTTAGGTGGTCTAATTTATTGGCATACAATTATTGAAAGTATCCTTTTATGGTTCATTTCATTTTTGTGGGTTCAGTAGCAATGTTCCAAATCTCATCTATGATTTTATTCATTGGTGTATTCTCTCAATTTTTCTTTGTTAATCTAGCTACAGCCTTGTCAATTTTATTGATTTTTCCAAGAACCAAATTTTAGTTTTGTTAATTCAATTTATTTCCTCAATTACATTTATTGTTGCTCTCTTCATAGTTATTTCTTTCTTCTCCTTTCTTTGGAGTTAGTTTGCTGTTTCCTATTTTTTTCTTATATTCCAGTTGTGCAATTAATCTTTGATTTTAGCACTTTCTTCCTTTTTAATGTATGGTTTTTAGGGCTAGACATTTCCCTATCAGCACTGCACTCAAAGCATGTCATAAGTTTTGATATATTGTATTCTTTTTTCATCTATCTCAGGTTATTTACTGATTTCCCTTGCAATTTTATCTTTGACCCACTTGATTAAGTGTGTATTATTTATCTTCCATATATTTGTGGATTTTCCAGTTCTCTGCCTGTTACTGTTTTCCAGCTCTATTCCAGTATGATCAGAAAAGATACTTTGTATGATTCCAGTCTTTCTATGATTATTGAGAATTGTTTTGTGACCTAACATGTGGTCTATCCTGGAGAATGAACCATGTTCACTTGAGAATAATGTATATCTTTCTGCTCTGGGTTGTATTGCTCTGTACATATCTTACAGATATAGTTAATTTATCATACTTTTCAAGTTCTCTTTTTCTTTAATACTTTCTTTCCAGATATTTTATATAGTGATGAGAGTGTTTCCAACTATTATTACAGAGTTGTCTATCTCTCTCTTCAGTTTAAGGAGTGTTTATCTCATGTATTTTGGGGCATCATGGTTAGGTGCATAATAATGATAGCTGTTTCTCTTTAGTGGATTGCATTAATTATACATTAATTAATATATGTTCTCCTTCATTTTCCCTTATTACATATAATGACATAACATCTATTTACCTGGTATCAGCATATGTATCTCGTTGTTTTTGGTTACAATTTTCATGCAATATATTTTCCACCCTCTCACTTTCCACCTACTTGTATCTTTAGGACTAAGGCAGATCTCTTGTAAACAACATACAATTGTATCTTACTTTTTATCCATTTTAAGGTTAAACAATTAAGTCTTTTTCATTTCTTTAATGCCCATTGTTATTACTCTAAAGGTAGCATTTACTTCAACCATTTTGTTCTTTATTTTATGGCACATCAGTTTTTGTCTGTCTTTTCCTTTATTGCAACCTCCCTTTCTGTATAGTGATGTATCTTACTGATTCCTATATCATTTCTGTTTCTTTTTTATTTTTAAAGGGATTTCTGTTTGGTTATTCTGGGGTTTATATTGCACAACCTCATTTATAACCTACTAATTTGGATTGATTCCTACTTAGATATCATAGCATAAATGCTCTCTACTCGCATATCACTGTTTTCCCTTTTATGTTATTTTTGTCCCATGTTACTTGTTTATGTTTTGTATGTCTGTTAACAGGACATAGGCAATTTCCTTATTCAATTGTATTCTGATTCCTACATAAATTAAAAAGCAGAATTTCATATTAAGGATAAAGTACTATTGGGTTTTGTATTTCTCTTCTTGGCTACTCTCACTGCAGATCTTCATTTCTCCAGAATATGACAATTCACTATTTCCTTTCAACCTACAGAACTCCATTTTGTAATTCTTGTAAAGCTGGTCTCTTGCTAACATACTTTCCTGTTTTCTATTAAATTGTGAATAATTCAATCTCTCCCTCATTTTTGAAGGACAGTTTTGCTGGATAAATAATGTTTGGATGGAAGTTTTTCTCTTTCAGTACCTTAAATATTTCATACCACTGCCTTTTCACCTCCATGCTTTCTGATGTGAAATAGGCATTTAAACTTATTTAGGATCCCTTTTGTGTCACAAATCACTTTCTTTCTTCTTTCAGAATTCTCTCTTTATCTTTGGCATTTGCCATTGTTATTAGTATGTGTCTCAGAATAGGTCTTTTAAGATTTATTCTGTTTTGAGGATATTTTACTTCTTGGACATTTATATTTATATGTTTCATAATAAAAATTGAAAAATTTTTTGCCATTATTTCCTGAAATATTTTTTTCTGCCCCTTGTCCCTTCCCTTCTCTTTCTGGGAGACTCATAATGCATATATTTCAGTGCTTTGTTCTGTCTTTCAGCCCCTGAGACACTGCTCAGTCAATGAATAGAATTTTTTCTACTCTGTTTTCTATCTGTTCTGACATTATGATTTTGAATGTCATTTCTCTTAGATTGTTGATTTATTTCTTCTTAGTGATCAAATCTTCAGTCTTATGGTTCTAGTGTAATTTTATTCTCCTCTACTATATTGCATTACATCACAATAATTTCTACATTTCTTTTATACTTTCAAGTTCTTCTTATAATTCACATATTGTCTTCTTAACAGTCTTCATTACTTTATGAAAATTTTCCTTCATCTGCCAGAATTCATTTAGGATATCTGTTTGAACATCTTTGATTAGTTGTTCCAAATTTATGTATCATTTGATATTTTAATTTTTCCCTTGACTTAGCTATAACTTCCAGTTTGCATTTTTTGCTGATGTCTAAGTTTGTGATTATCTTTTTAATCAAGCTTATTGAAACACATCCATTAACATTACAATTAATCTAAAGTGTAGAATAAATGACATTTGTTATATCACTGAGTGATGAATTTATCATTTAAAACAATATTAGAGTATTTTAATTACCACAAAAAAGAAAAGAAAAAACCTCAATATAAAAAGAATGCTAAACAATGTATCCTTTAATAGTCACCTCTCTGTATATCTACGCTTCCCCTGCCATACATAACTACTAATCTATTTCCATCTTAGCAATTTATTTTATTTACATTTTATATAGGTGGAGCCAAGCAATATATAGTAATTTTGTCTAGTTTCTTTCATTTAGTATGCTTCCTTTATTACCATTAATGGAAGGTTATTACTATATTAGTATACACTATTGCCTGTAATTAGTTCTTGTTGTGTTTTTTTCCAAATATCACCCTGGTATTAACCTCTTATAACATTAATATACTGTAGCAGTTTGTCATTATTTATGAATTTCAAAAATAGATATTGGGTTATGGTTGTAAACTGGCCTGTTCCTCTGGGCATGATTAAATTATGATTAGAGCTTTGTTTGGGCCATATCAGAAGGGTGTTGAGTGCCTGCCTCTTGGTGGGTGGGGACTCACAGATAAAAGACATGGCAAAGGATAGAGTTGGAGTTCTGATTCAGAGTTTGAGCTGAAACCCAGGGAGTAAACACACAGGAAGTAAACACACAGGAGAAGAACAGAGAGAATTAGAGATGGCTCTTAGATATGGCAGAAGCCAAGGGAGACAGACAGAGTCACTTGCCTGATAGTTTACAGCTGGCCTTGTGAAGAGAGGCAAAGCCTAGAGAACCTAATAGTCTACAGCTGGCCTTGTGGAGAAACCAGAGGAGCTGAGCCTGGAGAAAAGGAGCCCCAGGAAGAGATGAACCCAGGAAGCCTGAACCCTGGCAAATATCAGCAGCTATCTTGCTCTAACACATGACAATATACTTTGGTGAGGGAAGTAACTTATGCTTTATGGCCTGGTAACTGGAAATTTCTACCCCCAAAAAATACCCTCTATAAGTGCCAACAGATTTCTGGTATTTTGCATCAGCACCCCTTTGGCTGACTAATACATATACATTTGTTCAATTTCAGTGAAAAACATTCTTTCATATCCACTATTAACTGTATCTCTTTTTCACAAGAAGGATTGCTTTATGGTAAACAGTCCCATGTGTTATTTGTTAGCTTTTCTTCTATTGATATACCTGACCTTAGACTTTCCCTTTCAACAACTATCATACCCATATGTTAGTGCTATTAATTACAGAACCTATGATGTGCTTTATATATTTAAATTCATTTTCAAACATTTACAAAAAATATTTTTTTCCAATTAATAAAAAGATGAAACCTCAGCTTTCAATACTCTAACCAGATTCTAATCTCTGGTGACTAATCTAGTTATTAACTCCTTGTCTTTGTTAAATATATTTAGTCAATAATAAAAAAATCATGCAATATTTGTACTTTTGTGCCAAGCTTACATCACCAAATATAATGTCCTAAAGTTCATACATTTTGTCATATGCTTCATGAGTTTATTAATTCTTACAGCTGAATAATATTCCATTGTGTGCATACACAATTTGTTTATCCATTTATCCATTGATGAACACCAGGGGTATCCATCTTTTGGCAATTTTCCATAATGCTTCTATGAAGATCAGTATCCAGATGTTGTTCACACCACTTTTCTTAATTCTTCTGGGTATATACCTAGCAGTGGAATTGCTGGGTCATATGGCATATCTAAATCTAACTTCATTAAGAACTGCCAAGAAAACTACCAAAATGGCTTTACTATATTACATTTCCATCAAAAGTGAATATCCATTCTTATATCTCCACATCCTCTCCAACATGCGTATTTTGCTGTGTTTTTTTTTGTTTTGTTTTGTTTTGTGTGTTTTTTTTTTTGGTTGTTGTTGTTAATATTGGCCATTCTAGTAGGTGTGAAATTGTATCTCTTTACACTTTCATTTGAATTTCCCTAATATCTAGTAATTTTGAACATTTTTTTCATTTACTTTATCACCATTTATATTTCTTCTTTACAAAAATGTGTATTCAAGTTTCTTACCCATTTTTTAATCAGGTTTTTCTCTCTTTTATTGTTGAGTTACAGGATCTCTTTATATATAATTTATATAAAACACTTGTTCAATGTATGATTACCAAATAGGTTCACTCATTGTGTAGGCTGCCTTTTATTCTTTTGACAAAGTCTTTTGTGGTGCAAAAGTACTTAATTTTGAAGAGGTACCATTTATCTATTGTTTATTTTTAATATATATATTTTTATTTTTAAAGAAGATTTAGATTACATGAATGTTACATCAAAAGAATTATGATGGAAAACACCTATCCCAAAAAACAGAGAGTACCTACATCTGGAAGGAAGAGAATTCCATCCATCTGTCCCATGAGATCTAAGCTCCCTATTAATCAAAAACAGAGTGGGCATCACCTATCAAAATTCTCAAGATTGAGGAATGAACAAAGAGGAGGAGGGCATGCAACTATGTACTATAATTGAAATTATTCTATATTTTGTTGTAACAATTACATAATGTAAAGCTTCTTTAAAATAAAGAAACATATTTAAAAAACAGAAAAATGTAGGGGAATCTCATATACCTTACTCTCACTTTTCCCCATTAACAACTTTCATCAGTGTGGTATATTTGTTACAATTGATGAAAACATTTTGAATCATTGCTAGTAACCATGGACTATAGTTTGCATTATAGTTAACACTTGGTCCCACACAATTTTGTACGTTATAATAAAATACACAATGGCTTGTATCTGTCACTGAAACATCATGCAGGACCAATCCATTGTCCTGAAAATGCCTCCACATTACACCTATTCTTCCCTTTCCCATCCCTCATAACTTCTGGTGGCCACTGTCTTTACATCAATGGTAACAGTTCTTTCATTGCTAGAATAATAAAAAGTCCGTAGTAGAATAATGTTAAGTCTACTTCAATCCATTGTTTATTTTCCTGTCATGAGGATTTTGGGGTGGTGATGCCCACTCTGATTCCAGCTGAGAGGAAATTTAGATCCTACGGGGCAGATGGATGGAGTTATCTTGCTTGCAGTTGCAGACACTGTCTGTTCCTTGGGATGGGCATTGTCTATCAACATCTCTTTCTTAGTTTTCCTGGGTGAGTTCAATGAACTGGAAAGTAGGTGTTGCAACTTTGCTGAAATTCAGGGGTCTACCAGCACATAAATAAACCAAAGATTTATGACTCTGAGACATATATTTAGCAAGTATAGTACTAATTATCGATTCAAATAGAAGGGACAGAAGAATCATGTGTAGGGAACCTATAAATAAATCCAACCCTTGTGCTGGGAATCATAAATTCCAAAGTAGGGCCTACTGACAGAGTGCAGAATTCCTAAGCTTGACTGCCCTGCTTATCCTTTCTAGATGTCTCTAGACTCCTCAGAAGCCCCATTGTTTGAGGCACTATTTGCTATGGCAGTCAAAGACATCCTGCTGAGATTTGCATAAACATAATGTCTGGAATGACCTGCTAACTCACTTTGAAAACTCTTAGTCATAAAAAGTCATTTATATTTAATATTTCTCCCTTTTTGTCAAGGTCTTTTTCCAGATGCATTGATAATTGGTGTTTGGTAATAATCCTTCAGTTCCAGGGAGACTAATCCCAAGGAGTCATGTCCTATGCCATGGAGGATATAGTGCATTTATATGTTGAGTTTGGCTTAGAAAGAGGCCACATTTGAGCAACAAGGAGACATTCAAGAGGTAACTCTTAGACAATATCTAGGTGCTTAGGGCTATAAATTTCCCTCTACACATGGCCTTCACTCTGTCACACATATTTCAATAAATTGTATTCTCATTTTCATTTGTCTTAAAATATTTATTAATTTCTCTTGCAATTTCTTCTTTGACACATTAATTGCTTGTGAATGTGTTGTTTAGCCTCCATATATTTGTTTATTTTCCCCTTTTTTGTCTATTACTGATGCCAGTTTCATTCCATTATGATCAGAGAAGACACATTTTAAAATTGCAATATTTTGTTATTTAATTAGACCTGTTTTTGACCCAACATGTGTTCTATCCTGTAGAAATATCCATGAGCACTTGGAAAGAATGTATAACCTGCTGATTCTTGGTTCAAAATTCTATCTATGTCTCTAAGTTCTAGCTTAATTTTCATATTGTTCTACTCCACTGTTTCCTTATTGATATTCTGCCTAGTTGGTCAATGTATTTACATGAATGGTGAGCCAAAGTCTCCAACAATTATTTTACAGGCATCTATTTCTCTCTCGGTATTGTCAGAGTTTGCCTCATGGATTTTAGCAAACCCTGTTTAGATGCATAGATATATAGGACTTATTAATTTCTGCTTGGCTTGCAGCTACAGAATTACAGGGTCACAGGGGTGCACATCTATAGGAAAGGAAAGAGGAAGGGACACAGTTTATGGTTCATCTGGCTTTTGGCCAGGGAACTTTGTGGCATATCAGAGTTTGCTCCCTTCCAGGCTGGGTAGGAACGTGGCATAGATTTCCCTGGATCCTGGGAGGGAACTAAAGAGAACCTGCATTCTCAACCACACTCTTAATGACCTGTACTGGTATTTAAGTTGAAATTTATTGCTCCCTGGGAAATGGGAAGGAGGAGAGCAGCTCATGATCGAGCCCGATTACAGGGAGAAGTCTCCTAGACATTGATTTTACAACACCCACCCAGGAGAGTTCCAGGGAAAATATTCACCCTAGGGCTTGAGCAAGGGGTCTGCTGAAGAGTGCCCTCTGATGGCAGAACAGGAAAGGGCACACAAAGAAGCAAATAGTA
>JAQZBX010066599.1:0-16086 GCA_029593785.1 Cabassous unicinctus
TATATATATATATACACACACACACACACATAAAGAAAGAATGCCTGCCAGAAAGCAGTAAAAATAAATAAATAAATAAAATAAATAAATAAAACATGACATCATTTATAATGTCAAAAGCATATAAAACAGATAGGGTTAAAACTAACAAATTGTACATAAATATCTCAGTGCCTTCACCAAATAATTCTTGAAGTGAAATATCAAAAATATCTAAGCTCCCTCTCAATCAGAAACAGAGTGGGCATTACCATCCAAAAATACTCAAAATTGAAGAATGATCAAAAATAGGGGGAATTCAACTATGGACTAAGGTAACATTATTATTATTCTAGCAATGGAAGAACTTGTATCACTGATATTAAGGCAGTGGCCACTGGATGTTCTGAGGAAAGGGGCATTTTTAGGACATTGGAATTGTCTTGCAAGACATTGCAATGATGGATACAGGCCATCATACTTTTTATCAAATTCTTCAAAATTCTGTGGAGCAAAGTGTAAACTATAATGTAAGCTATCGGCCATGCATAGTAACAAGGCTTCAGTATGTGTTCATCTGGTATAACAAAATTACCACACTAATGAAAGATGATGTTAATGGGAGAAACTCTGGGAGGGGGAGGAATGAGACATATGGGAATCTCCTATATTTTCCATGTAACATTTATGTAATCTGAAGCTTCTTTAATTTTTTTTAATGTAAAAAATCTAAGAAATAATGGAGGAAACTATGAAAACTTTGAAAACCCCTGGGGAGAGAAAAGGCTGTGTGATATATTTGTGTTTGTGGATTGCATGTGTGTGCAGTGGCTGAAGCTTGGAGGAGAAGAAAGCCTGATGGGTGGGGGAGGGCTTAAAATAGACTCCACGGTTTACAATCTTTTTTCTTCACTATCATATTGCATTAAACAATACTGAGACATTAAAAAATAAAAAAAGAAGCAATCCTTTAAATCAATTACAATTAATGAACAATTTTTTGGAATCATTGATGGTAAAAACAGTCCTGGTTGCAATATACCCATAGGCTGAACTACAGCATTTGCAGTACTAAGATCAGTTAATAATCACCATTTTCCAGACTTCTTTTTTATAGGGAATACTGGTGAATCCCATGTGCTAAAGTATTCCTCAATATGCTTTTTGTTTAGTTGTTTTTGTACTAATTCATGAAGTGCCTCAAATTTTTCTTTTGACAAAGGTCACTGTTCAACCCATACTGGGGAAGTGGTGGTCTACTTAAGAAGAATGGGCTTAGGTGTATTAAGAAAGCTAGACTGAACAGTGGCCTCTATAGAAAAGGTGAAAAATCAATACCATTATGGTCCTTGGTGCCAGCTACAGAATCTGGTTTAACAAGTCCTTGATGATGCCTGCCAAGTTCCAAGCCAGGGATGTGTCCTTGTTTCCTCATAAGCTGCTGATTCTGAGAACTATACTGACCAGGTTTGGGAATGTAAATTTCAGTTTGCCATTGTTCTAACAAATCTCGGCCCCATAAATTGATTGGTAGATTAGCAACATAAGGTTGCATAGTAGCAGGTGCACCATCAGGTTCCTGACACTGAAAAATTTTAACTCTTTGTTGAATTCCTTTCAAGGTGCCCAGACCAACAACCAAGATGGGAGCTTTTTGTATGGCCATGAAGAAGACCAATGGCTGGAGATAATAATTGAGATATCTGCTCCAGTGTCTATGAACCCTTTGAACACTTGGTTATTTATAGTTACTTCACAAATGGGGTGAGATTCTAAAATTTTTTCATTTAAAAATATGCCAGCTATTCCCATACTGCCAAATCCATCTTTTCCTCGGGTGTTGTTACTTGATCATATGGATACATAGGGAAGAAGTAGCAATTGAGCTATACATTCCCCAGTGTATGCTTTCCATGGAATCAAGGAAGACCTAATGACCTGAATTTCTCCCTGATAGTCACAATCAATCACTCTTGTATGAACTTTAACACCTTGAGAATTAAGATTACTCTGATCTAATAGAAGTCTGACTGTCCCTGCTGGCAAAGTTCCCTTAATTACTGTTTTTACCCTAACAGGAGCTTCTCCAGAGAGTAAGATAATAGGTTCAGTGGTGGGGATGTCTACTGCTGCACTCCCTGCTGTTGCTGGTGATAGTTCCAAGGAACTGTGGAATATGGGGATTTGCTGTGATCATTCTGTTGTACTCTGAAGGCTCCCTTTGTATGTGTGGCTGGGAGCTGGCCCCATTGGAAGTTTCCCGACAACGGGGTTCCATCTTTATGATAAGAGGACTGACATTGATTAGACCAATGATTTACTTTACCACATTGGGGACATAATCTGGTTGTTTATGAATAGCCATTGGTGGCTTATTTCTCAGTGTCGGTCCTCATTCTCCTTTTATTCTACCCTCTTTTCTGGTATGACCAATTTTTTCACAATTGAAGCACTATTTGGGGAATCTACTGTTAAGTTTTAATCCTGCCGTAGCCTGGGCCATCATTGTGGTATGATAACTTTCAGTTCCTACATCTTGACATAGTGTGATATAACCAGTTAAATCCACCTTTCCCTTCATAACTCCTATTGCTTTCTGACAATCCTGATTAGCATTTTCATATGCCAATAATTTTAAAATAGTATTTGCTGCCTCTAAATTATTCATTTGTTTTTTAATGGTTTCTTGTAGGTGGGCAATAAACTCAGAGCCTGGTTCTTGAAGCCCTTGTACAATCTTTTGAAAAGAAGAATGAGGTTGCCCCTTAATTTCAATCTTTTTCCATGCCCTAACACAAAATCATCACAACTGTGCAATGGCTTGATCATTCATCATTAATTGATTCTCTACCACTGCCCAATTACCACTTCCAACAAGCTGATTCAAAGAAATGGGTATGTTATAACCTCAATTATGAGCAGCTTGTGTTTTGGCATGATCTACCCAAAAATTTTAAATTGTAAAAGTTCTCCAGACCCAAGAGTAGTACATGCCAGTGTGTTCCAATCAGCAGGAATCAATCTAGATCCTTCAGCAAGACCTTGAACCAACTCAAATGTAAAAGGGAATTTACAGCCATATTCTGCACTGCTTGCTTCAATTCTTTTAAAGTTTTAAATAGAAAGAAATCATGAGTACACTCATAAACTCCATCAGGAATGTTGCATCTACTCCCAGTGCCACCCTTTCCCAAATCATATCTGGGAAGGCTAATTGTAAAGCCTCAAGGTCTCCTTCTCTTCCAGCTTGTAAAATGCCTTGTTGCAAGGAGGATAATTTATGTTGAGCACCCCTGGGAGCTTGTGTGGGGGGGTGGTGGCAGTGAAGGTAGATCATACCTGTCAATGTTTGGGGCAGAAGGGAGAATGCTTTCAGGGAATGTGCCTTTAAGAAAATACTGAGGGCAACTATCTACAAATTTTTCTTTCTCCTCATCTCCTTCCTCTTCATCTTCTGTTTGTAAAGGTTCCAGTACTGATTTTACAATAGACCAGGTAGTCCAAATAGTAATCGGGATCTGCACACCTTGTAGATGTAATTTCTTTAATTCTCTTTCTATTTTTTCCCAATCTCCTAACTCCAAACTACCCAATGCAGGGAACCAAGTGCAGTATTTTTCAAAACTTGTAAGAGCTCTAAAAGATGAGCCTCAATGGCTTTAGTACCTCCAGCCTTAAGAAGCTGTTTTAGGAGACAAACATAGGGATGGTATTTTGCTGTCAATCTCCATTTCCCATAGTAACCCTGAAGTAATACCCAAGAGGGTCCTTACCTTATTGAGGAATTCGGAGGCTACTTAATCAAATTCGGGCTCCGTGTCGATACTCAAATTTCAGTTTCACGCCGGCAATCCTTCTTCCATTCAGGTCCCTGTTCTGGTGCCAGTTGTTGAGTCCAGCCCAACAAAAGACAGGTCAGAAAGGAAGGCACCTCAGAGCATAAATGAAAACAAAGACAAGGATTCAGAAAAGATGGGACCAGGGTGCTAACAGTCTCAAGGACTGAGAGCCCAGATTCTAGTTTCACCACTATATTTATTAGGAATCTGCTAAAGGAGAAAGGTGATGCTGGGAACATCTGCTTATCTCTTTACAACATTTTTATTTCTTTAATCATTTGCTGTTCCATCCTCCCAGAACATGCCATACAAAGCTGGAGTGTTTCTAATCAGCAAAACATCTAGGGTAGGTCAGGACAGTATTCCATCATGGCAAGGCTTTGTGTTCTAAGGCTGGCACCCCTGTTTACTTCAGGGAATCATTCTAACTTTCAGCCATTTTCCCACATATGGATATACAATGTTTAAAGATATAATAATAAAAATTACAGCAAATGGGTGGAAGGGCAAAGGACTACAAGGGCAACGTTTGTTCATGATTTTGAAGATAATTTTCTAAATCAAATAAGAAGGGGATCATGATGGTACAAAAAAATCTAACAAATATTAAAGTAGGCATTAATGGAAGAATCTACAAACAAAGAGGCATAAAAAAATAAATAGTAAAATGACATAGAAAGTTTTGCATTTTTGGTAGCTACTTCAAATGAAAATGGATTAGCAGAAGGGCTGAAAACACATGACCCAACTATATACTGTCTAGAAGAAATTCTCTGTAAATTATAAGATACAAATAGTTTTAAGTTGAAAACATGAAAAAAAATCCCATTCAATTAGTAAAAAGAGAGCTGGTGTAGCTATACTAATATGAGTTAAATAGGCTTTAAGCTAAAAAATGTTACAAGGGAAAGGGATACTATATAGAGAAAAAGGGATGAATTCAACAAGAAAACACAACGATTATAGATATATACATTCTTAACAAAAGAGCAGAAAATATAGAGATCAAATACTATCATATTTGAAGGGATAAATAGATGGCTCTTTATTAATAGTAGGAGACATAAATGCACCATTTTCAATAAATGATAGAACATCTAATCAGATTATCAATAAGAAAATAGAAAATTTGAATGGTACTCTAAACCAACCATATCTAAGTGACATATAGAATAATTCCCCTAACAGCAGGGGAAAAATACACATTATTCCATAGTACACATGAGTCCTTCTCAAGTATGGTTCATATATTATGTCTCAAAACAAGTCTTAATAAATTTAAAAATTTTGAAATCCTACTGTGTTTCCTCTGCAACCACAATGGAATAAGGCTAAAAATTAAAAAAATAAAAAATAAAGAAACTGAGGGGGAATGATAAGATTATCCAATACGTGAAAATTGCACAACATATGCTAAAACAACCTATTGGCCAAAGAAGAAATCACAAGGTGAATTAGGAAACATGTTGAGGTGAATGAAAATGAATACAAAACATACCAAAAATTATGGGATTCACAAAGGCTTTGCTAAGTGGGAAATTTGTTGCTGTAAATGCTTATATTTAAAAAGAAGATAAATCTTAAAACAGAGACCAAATCTCACAATTTCAGAATCTACAGTAAGAAGAAATAATTTTACCTGTTAATAGAAGAAGGAAGGAAAGAACCAAAGTTAGAGTTCAGATAAATGAAGTATTGTGTGTCTATATGCTGTTTGGCTTAAAAAGAGGCCACATTTGGCCACCGGACACTTTGGGAGCAGGGAGAGGGTTAAGCAGTTGTAATAGAGGGGCTTTTTCAGGACTTGGAAATTATCCTGAGTGACATTGCAATGACAGATAAAGGCCATTTTATATCATCATATAACATGCAGAACTGTGTGGGAGAGAGTGTGGTCTACAACGTGTACTATGGTCCATGTGTAGTGGCAAAACCCCAAGATGTGTATATCTATTGCATGTGATGTGCCACTTTAATGAAGGATGTTTATGACGGAGGTTGTGGGAGGAGTGGTAGGTCAGGCACATGGGAATTCCTGCAATTTTTGTGTAACAATTATGTAACCTAATTATCTTTTAAACAATAAAATATAATTATTAAATTTTAAAAAAATCACTTGACCATAAAAAAAACAATTGTCAAACCCAATGTCATAAATATTTTTGGCCATATTTTCATCTAAGAATTTTATAATTTTAACTCTTTTATTTAAGACTATATCTACTTTAAGTTAACTTTGTGTATGGTTTTAGGAAGCAGTGCAACTTCATTCTTTTGCATGTGGTTATCTAGCTGTCGCAGCACCAGTGTTGAAAAACTCTTTTTCTTCCATTGAATTTGCTTGGAACCCTTAAAGAAGATAAATTAGCTGTAAATGTGAAGGTTTATTTCTTTACTCTCAATTCTATTCCATTGAACTATATGTCTATGTTTATGCTCACACCATACTGACCTTATTACTGTAGCATTGATTAATATTTTTCTTTTTTAATATTTTAAAATATGCTTAGATTACATAAATGTTGCACAAAAATTATAGGAATTCCCATGTTCCCTAAATCCTACACCTCCCATAACCTCCCACATAAACATCTTTCATTAGTATGGCACATCACCTGCAATGGATATACACATCCTGGGGCTTTGCCACTAAGCATGGACTATACTTCACATTGTAGACCATACTCTCTCCCACACACTTTTGCATGTTATATGCTGATGTAAAATGGCCTATATCTGTCATGGTAATGTCACTCAGGATAATTCCCAAGTCCGAAAAAAGCCCCTGTATTTCAACTGCTTTTTCCTCTCTCTGCTCAAAAAATGTCCAGTGGCCACTGGCTCCACCTCACTGTTGTAATTTCTTCCACTGCTTGAATCACAATATGTCTACAACAGAATACCAGTAAGTCCACTGTAGCCCATAGTTCTTCCCCCAATCCTGAGAAGTCTGGGATGGTGATGTCCACTCTACCTCCAAGTGAGAGGGGGCTTATATCCCAAGGAAAACATGGATGGGATTATCCTGCCTGTAGCTGCAGGCTCTCTCCATTCCTGGGATGGCCATGCCCATCATCATCTCTCTGCTAGGTGACTTGGGTGAGTCCATTGAGCTGTAGAGTAGGAGTTACAGCTCCACTGAGATTCCAGGCACAGTTGGCACATGGGCAGGCCAGAGGCTCCAGTCTCAGGAAGTACATCTGCAAACTCCAGCACCTCACATAGGTTTGAATAGAAGGGACTGATGGACCATGTGCAGGGAGGACTTATTTGAGTCCAAAATTGTCACTCTCAGGAGCACAGATTCCAAAGTAGAGCCCACTGATAAGGCATCAATCTCTGGAGCTATCAGCCCTGACATAGGACCTGGGTGTCTCCAGAGCCCTCAGGAGCCCCTCTGTGTGGGGTGATATCTACTTTGGTGTTCTATGAGATCCTACTGAGTGTGCATAAGCATTACTTCTGGGATGACCTCCTGACTCTCTTTGAAGTCTCTTAGCCATATGAACTCATTTGTATTTACATTTTCCCCCTTTATTCAGGGCCTTTTTCCAGTTGTATTGCCAGTTGGCACATGGTAGTAATCTTTCAATGCCAGGGAGGCTCATCTCCAGAAGTTATGTCCCATGCTGGGGTGAAGGTAATGCATTCATGTGCAGTGATTGGCTTAGAGAAAGGCCACATTTGAGCAAGAAGGAGGCTCTCAGATGGCAACACTTAGACACCTCATAACAATTGGCCAAATTTCTATTTCAAGAGCAAAGACTCATAAGGCTAGTCATCAATAACGAGAATGCTTCAGTGGGCCATCCTCCTTAGCCAGACACTGCACCTGCACTTAGGGGACTTTTGCTGCTCCCTTGGAGAATGTGGTTGAACTCTCCAGGCTTGCAATTCAGTATTCTCTCATTTATTGAGTGATTCTGCACCCACTGTGACCATGCCCCACCCTTTGATCATTTGAATAATTTTATGTATCTTTTATGTATATTCAGGTGAACTTCCTACCATGAAACCCTCATCCCTGACATCCCCCAACAATGATCCTCTCCTGCCCACATTGTAACCCTTCTGTGATCCAAAGCTTCCTTTAAGATGAATCCCACATAGTAGCCAAATACAATTAATAGAAAAATGAGATAATAATAATAAGTTTAAATGTAAGAGATAAAATGCATGGAAACTTAAAAAAACACTAAAAATAAAATTAAAGGATTGGGATATTCAAAAAATGGGGAAAAAAAACAAAAAATATTCTTTTTAATTTGACATTTTTCCTTTAATCACTGCATTATCGGGTGCCCAGTGTGTACCATGGCACCTGCCCCCTCTCACTCCCCAGGGTCTCCTAAACTTTCATTTAATTTTCAAAGAAGTTGTAAGTCACATCAAAGTCACACACAGAATACTAGAGACCCTCATATACCCGACTTCATCCTCCTTTCCTCACTCCATATTAAAACCTTTTTGTATGTGGATGGTAGCATTGTTATACACTGTTATACAGATAGTGAAACATAGCTACAAAACACTGTCAATGGTTTACAGTATAGTTTACATTTTAGACTGTACAATTTAATAATTTTTGATGATATTTACCATGTCCTGTGCCCATCACTGTAAGTTAATGAAAAACTTTTCCCCTGACCACTAAATACCCCTTGTTTCATCTATCCTGTTCCCCCTTCCCCATCCCCCCAGGGCACATGACATCCCCTCTCTTGATTCATTGGATGACAAGATTCATTGTTACATGCAACAAGAGGTCGTGACATGCTGATTATCCTCCCCTATTATGACCCACCCTTGCTCATAAGAAATGCCCACCTGTCTGCTTATGGGTGAATCGGTCCTCCCAAAGATGGAGGTCTGTCTCCTTCAGGCTCACCATGTGGGTCTCCGCCCACCGACACAACACATTATGACAGGATGAACACTCACACACTCCCCAGAAACCTGCTCCAGATGTGCCCCATCCTGAATGCCCACCCATCCAACACCTTAAACCAGTGTCACCCTTTGCCATATTGCCATAAGAGCATTCCCACCTCAGCACTTTCAACCTCATACCCGCAAATCCCGTGTTCACCTGGTCCTTCTCCGATCTCTCCCACCAGTATCCTGGGTATTCTAACCTGCCCTTCCTAATCTACCCACCTGTCAACCCTGCACCACCAAAACCAGTAATATCACCCCCCACCTGTCCTAACCCTCCAATACCCAACTGTACTCTATCACTTTACAATAGATTTTTTCCATGTGGGTGATGACTTACAACAATCTCTTCTTTTTCTCTCTCTTGTTAACCTCTCTTTCAGACAAAGGTTTTCAGAGACTGCTCATTTTCCTCAATTCATATCAGTTAGGTCATGTACTGTTCATCCTTCAATGCCTGGCTTGCTTCACTCAACATAAGTCTTCAAGATTCATCCATGTTTTTCCATGTGTTAGCAACTTATTCCTTCCTACAGCTGAGTAATATTCCATCGTATATATGTACCACATTATGTTTATCCATTTATCTGTTGATGGGCACCGGAGTTGATTCCAATTTTTGCCAGTAGTGAACAGTGCTGCTATGAACATTGGTGTGCATATATCTGTTCGTGTCTTTGCTTTCAATTCTTCTGGGTATATACCCAGCAGTGGAATTGCTGAGTCATACAGAAGAACTATTGTTAGTTTTCTGAGGAACTGCCAAACTGTCCTCCACAGTAGCTGGACCATTCCACAATCCCACCAGCAGTGAAGAGGATTCCCTTTCTTCCACATCCTCTCCAACACATATAGACTGCTGTTTTTTTTTTAACAGCCACCAATCTAATGGGTTTAAGAAGGTATCTCATTGCAATTTTGATTTGCATTTCCCTAATACCTAACGATGTCGAGAATATTTTCATGTGCATTTTAGCCACTTTTATTTCTTCCTTGGAGAAGTGCCTTTTCAGGTCACTTGCCCATTTTTTAAATGGGTTGTTTTCCTTTTCATTTTTGAGGTGTAGGATTTCTTTATATATGCAGTTTATTAGGCTGCTATCAGATAAATGGTTGCCAAATATTTTCTCCCATTGGTTAGGCTGCCTTTTTATTTTCTTGATAACGTCCTTTGAAGTGTAGAAGGTTTTAATTTTGAGAAGACCCCATTTATTTATTTTTTCTTTTGCCGCTCATGCTTTGGATGTGAAGCTCATGAAACCATTTCCTATTACAAGGTCCTGTAGATGTTTCCGTACATTATCTTCCAAGGTCTTTATGGTTTTGGCTCTTATATTTAGATCTTTGATCCATCTTGTGTTGATTTTTGTATAAGGTGTGAGATGGTGTTCCTCTCTCATTTTTTGGATATGGATATCCAGTTCTCAAAGCACCACTTGTTGAAGAGGCCATTCTCTCCAAACTGATTGGGCTTGTTAGCCTTGTCGAATATCAGATGACTGTATATGTGAGGATCTATATCAGAATCTCAATTCGGTTCCATTGGCCAGCATGTATATCCTTCTGCCAATACCATGCAGTTTTGACAACTGTAGCTTTGTAATATGTGTTAAAGTCAGGTAATGTGATACCTCCAACTTCTTTTTTTTTTTAATATGTCTTTTGTGATTCAGGGCCTCTTACCTTTCCAAATATATTTTGTAATTAGTTTTTCCAGTTCCTTAAAAAATACAGTGTTGATTTTTACTGTGATTGCATTAAATCTATAGATTAGTTTGGGTAGGAAAAATATCTTGATGATGTTTAGTCTACTTATCCATGAACAGGACATATTGTTTCATTTATTTAAGTCTTCTTTGATTTCCTTTAACAGTGTTGTGTAGTTTTCTGTATATAAGTCCTTTGCATCTTTAGTTAAATTTATTGCTAGGTATTTGATACTTTTAGTTACTATTGCAAATGATATTTTTTCTTCATTTCCTCCTCAAATTGCTCATTATTGGTGTACAGAAATGCTACTGATTTTTGAGCATTGATCTTATAGCCTGTGACATTACTGAACTCCTTTGTAAATTCTAGAAGCCTTGTCATAGATTTCTCAGGGCTTTCTATGTATAGGAGCATGTTGTCTGCAAATAATGAAATTATTTTTTCTTCTTTTCCAATTTGGATGACTTTTATATCTTTTTCTTGCCTAAGTGCTCAAGCAAGTACTTCTAAGACAATGGTAAATAGGAGTGGTGATAGTGGCATCCTTGTCTTGTTCCCGATCTCAGAAGGAAGGCTTTTGGATTTCACCCTAGTAGATGATGTTAGGTTTCAGTATATCATATATACCCTTTATTGTGTTCAGAATGTTTCCTTCTATGTCTATCTTTTGCAGTGTTTATATCTGGAAAGGATGCTGTATTTTGTCGAATGTTTTTCCTGCATCTATAGAGATGATCATGTGATTTTTTTTCTTTCAGTCTCTTTACGTTGATTGATTTTCTTATATTGAACCATCCTTGAATACCCTGGATGAAACCCACTTGGTCATGGTGCATAATTCTTTTGTTATGTTGTTGAATGCGATTAGCAAGTCTTTTGTTGAGGATTTTAGTATCTAGGTTCATTAGAGAAATTGCTCTGTAATTTCCCTTTCTTGTGGTATCTTTGTTTGGCTTGGGTATTAGGGTAATGTTGGCATCATACAATGTGTTAGGGAATGTTTCTTCTACTTCTATTTTTTTGGAAATTCTTAAGCAGGATTGGTGTTACATCTTTCTGGAATGTTTGATAGAATTCAGCTTTGAAGCTATCTCATCCTGGGCTCTTCTTAGTTAAGAGGTTTTTGATAACTGGGTCTATTTCTTAACTTGTAATTGGACTGTTGAGTTCATCAATTTCTTCTTTCGTCAAAGTAGGCTGTTTGTGAGTTTCTAGAAATTTGTTCATTTCCTCTAATTTATCATTCCTGTTGACATATAATTTTTCAAAGAGTCCTCTTATGATACTCTTTATTTCTGCAAGGTCAGTATGATATCCCGTTGCTCCTTCTTTATTTTGTGTATATGCATCTGTTCTCTCTTTTTCTTTGTTAGTTTGGTTAACGGTTCGTCAATTTTATTGATCTTCTTGAAGAACCAGCTTTTGGTTTTGTTTATTTTTTCTAGTGCTTTCTTATTCTCTATTTCATGTAGTTCTGCATTAAAATTTGATATTTCCTTCCTTTTGTTACATCCTTTTGGTTTAGTTTGTTGTTGTTTTCCCTTCCCTTTTTGGCTATTTTTTGCTTTTAAAATTCTTTTGCAGCCATTCACTTTCAGCCTCCTTGAATCTTTGGGTCAATGTTGGCTTTCTTGTAGACAGCATATAGATCATATTTCCTTATCCATTCTGCCAATCTGTGTCTCTTGACTGGTGAGTTTATTCCATTAACATTCAGTGTTATTACTCTCAATGAATTTCTTACATCAGCCATATTTTCATTTGGTTAATGTATGTCATATGTTGCTTTTATTTCTCTTTTTGTCTTTTAACTTATTCTTACACTCCCCTGCAACTCTCTCTCCCTTGATTTTTCCTTTCAACTTGTAGAACTTCCTTTAGTATTTCTTGAATTACAGGTTTCTTATTGGTATACTCTATTAATTTCACTTTATCTTTGAATATTTTGAAATCTCCATCATTTTTGAATGTCAGTTTTGCCAGATAGAGAATTCGTGGCTGGAAGTTTTTTTCTTTTAGTACTTTGACTATGTCATACCACTGTCTCCTCGCCTCCATGGTTTCAGATGAGAAATCAGCACTTAATCTTATTGTGCTTCCCTTGCATGTGATGGTTCTCTTTTTTCTTGCTGCCTTAAGTATTCTCTCTTTGTCTTAAGCGTTAGAAATTTTGACAAGTATATGTCTCAGAGTTGGTCTGTTGGGATTTATACTGTTTGGGGTGTGCTGTGCTTCCTGTACATGTACATCCATATCTCTCAGTAGGATTAGGAAGCTTTCAGCTATTATTTCCTACAACATTCCTTCTGTTCCATTTCCCTACTCTTCTCCTTCTGGGATGCCTATAATGCATATGTTTGTGAGTTTTGTGTTGTCGGTTATATCCCTAAATCCCTGCTGAATTTTTTCCATCTTTTTATGTATCTGTTCTACTACCTGTTTGATTTCAGATGTATTGTCTTCAACATCACTAAGTCTTTCTACTGCCTGTTCAAATCAGCTGTTATGTGAATCTAACATGTTTTTTGCTGTTTTTTGTTTTCTTTTTTATTGTGGGTAAAAATCATATTTTTCACAATACATATCAATATTTGTAAAATGATATATGAATACATATGCATATATGTGCATTTGCTTACATAAATGTTAATATATATATATTTTAATGGTACTTAGATTACCTAAGTATTACTCAGAAGTTACAGGGATTCCCATGTTCCCCACCTCCCAAACCTCCCAGAACATCCCACACCACCATCCTTCATCAGTGTGGCACAACACCCGCAATGGATATACACATCCTGGGGCCTTGCCAAGGAACATAGACCACAGTTCACAACAGACCACACTCTCTCACACAGTTGTGCATGGTATATGCCGATGCAAAATGACCTACATCTGTCACCGCAACACCACTCAGGACAACCCCCAAGTTCCAAAAAAGCCTCTGTATTTCACCTGCCCCTCCTCTCCCTGCCCCAAAAGTGTCCAGTTGCCACCAGCTCCACATCACTGTTACAATTTCTTCCATTGCTTGAATCACAATGTGTCTACAACCGAACACCAACAAGTCCACTCTAGTCCATAGCTCCTCCCCCAATCCTATGGGGACTGTGATGGTTATGTCCACTCCACCTCCAAGTGAGACAGGGCTTATATCCCATGGAAATGGTAGATGGGATTATCCTGCCTGCCTATAAAGACACTCTCTATTCGCTGGGATGGCCATTACCCATCATTGTCTCCTCGCCATGTGACTTGGATTAGTCCATTGAGCTATAGGGTAGGATTTGCAGCTCCACCGAGATTCCTGGCACAGCTGACACATAGGTAGGCCAGATGCTCCAGTCTCTGGAAGTACACCTAAAAACTCCAGTATCACATATAGGTTTGAATAGAAGGGACTGATGGACCATTTGCAAGGAGGACTTATTTTAGTCCAACATTGTCACTCTCAGGAGCACAGATTCCAATGACGAGCCCACTAATTGGGTATCCATCTCTGGGGCTATCCCCACTTATATAGGACCTGGGGGTCTCCAGAGCCCTCAGGAGTCACTCTGTGTGTGGTGATATCCACTTTGGTGTTCCATGAGATCCTACTGAGGTGTGCATAAGCATTACCTCTGGGATGAACTCCCGACTCTCTTTGAAGTCTCTTAGCCACATGAACTCATGTCTCTTTTCCCTTCCCCCTTTTAATCAAGGTCTTTTTTTCAATCATGTTGCCAGTTGACACTTGGTATTATTCCTCATTCCCAGGGAGGCTTATCCACGGAAGTCATGTCCCACGTTGGGGGAAAGGTAATGCATTCATATGCTCCATTTGGCTTAGAGAGAGGCCACATTTGAACAACAAGGAGGCTCTCAGGGGCAACACTTAGGCACCCTATAGCAGGAGGCTAAGTTTCAATTTCAAGAGTAAATACTCATAAGGCTTGTCCTCAATAACAAGAACCCATCAGTGTGCCATTCTCTTTTGCCAGACACTACCTCTGCACTCAGGGGACTGTTGCTACTCCCTTGGGGAATGTGTCAGAGCTCTCCAGGCTGGGAATTCAGATTCCCTCATTTATTGAGTAATTGTCTTCCCACCAAGACCATGCCCCATTCCTTGATCATTTGAACAATTTTATATATCTTTCGTGTATATTCAGATGGAGTTACTCCCATGAATCCCCCATCCCAGACACCCCCCAACAATGATCTCTGCAGCCCGCATTGTAACCTTTCTGTGATCTAAAACTTCCTTGAACATGAAGCCCATATAATAATGAAATACAATTAATAGGAAAAAGAAATAAAAATGATAAGCTTAAATGCAAGAGATAAGTATAAGGAAACTCAGAAGAAGAAAAAAGAAACTAAAGTAAAAATAAAATATAATTAGCGGAATGGGACATTCAAAAAAATGGAAAGAAAACCACAAATAATACATTTTTAAAAAAATTATTCTTTCTTCCTTTTATCACTGTATTATCAAATGTCCAGTGTACAATGACATTTTCCCCCTCTCATTCCCCAGTGTCTCCCAAATTTTGATTTAATTTTCAAAGAAGTTTTATGTCACAGCAAAGTCACACATGGAATACTAGAGACTCCCACATACCCAACCACCCTCCCCCTTCCCTACCCCATATTAAAACCTTTTTTTTTTGTGGATGTTAGCATTGTTAAAACTGTTTCACAGATAGTAAAATATATCAACTAATCATTGTCAATGATTTACAGTATAGTTTACATTTTAGACTGTACAGTTTAAAAAATTTGATGATATTTACCATGTCCTGTGTCCATTACTGTAAGGTAATGAAGAATATTTCCCATGATGACTAAATAGCCCATTTGATCTATTCTGTTCCTTCCTACCCACCCCCTGGGGCATATGACTGTTCCCTGTCTTGGCTCATGGGATGACAAGATTCATAGTTACATGCCCTGGGTATTCTAACCTGCCCTTCCTAATCTATGCACCTGTTAACCCTGCACCACCTAACCCAGTAAAATCTCTACCCACCTGTCTAATCCTTCAATATGTAACTATACACTATCAATTTACCATAGTTTATGTCCATATGGGTGATGGCTTGCAACCTACCCTTCTCTCTCTTTCCCTTGTTAACCTATCTTTCAGTCATTCGTTCTCAGAAATTGTTAACTTTCCTCAATTCAAATCAATGAGGTCATAAACTTCATCCTTCAATGCCTGGCTTGCTTCACTCGACATAAGGTCTTCAACATTCATCCATGTTATTTCATGTGTTAGCACTTTATTCCTTCTAACAGCTGAGTAATATTCCATTGTAGGTATGTATCACATTTTACTTATCCATTCATCTATTGATGGGCACCGGGGCTGATTCCAGCTTTTGGCAATTGTGAACAATGCCGCTATGAACATTGATGTGCATATAACTGTTCGTGTCCTTGCTTTCAAATCTTCTGGGTATATACCCAGGAGTGGAATTGCTGGATCATATGGATGATCTATTGTTAGTTTTCTGAGGAATTGCCAAACTGTCCTCCACAGTGGCTGGACCATTCCTCAATGCCACCAGCAGTGGAAGAGAGTTCCTATTACTCCACATCCTCTCCAATGCTTATATACTGTTGTTTTTTTAAT
>JAQZBX010066600.1:0-16085 GCA_029593785.1 Cabassous unicinctus
GGGACCCACGGGGCCACCCCTTTCCCCAGAGACTCTGGCCAGGACAGCAGTTAGGAGGCTTGGCTGCATTTCCAGGTCTCTCTCGGCACGGCTGGCGCTTCGGGCTAAGTCCACGAGGACTAATAATAATAATAAGTCTTATTATAAGAAGGAGGAGCCCCCAGCGAAAAGAGAAGGACATAGTCATATTAGCTGAGCCCGAGTCTTGGAATATTTTTTAAAAGTTGGCCTGATTTTCTTCCCCAGCCAGTGTTGAAGTGGGATGGCTTGGTGGTATGCATTGCCAGAGGAGCTCGTGGGGTAGTGGCATATGTTAAGGGTAAAGATTAATATATGCAGACATATATACATTGCCTTACACATAAGATAAAGAATTAATTTCCAAAATATCTGAAGAACTACAACTCAATAAAGAAAAGAAAAACAACAGAGTAGGGAAAAAGTGAGTCCATGGGACCTGGGCAGAGTAGATTTACCCCAAAAAAGGACTGTTGGTGAAGCTTTCCCATACAGATTTCCCATTTGTATGACGGTTCACTTGATAGATATTTATTGAGCCTTTACTATGTGTCCATTTATATTGATTCTCTAAATTTTTCAGAGCTCGGGGGTGGGGATGGTCAAGGGACAAGACTGAGGAGAAGGTGAGGGGGGCTTGAGTCTGGTGACCTTGAAAAACTGACCCCATTTCCTTGGGCACGTCGTGACTCCCATGCTGGACATGTCGGGAGAGGCAGCTACAGGCAAAGCCAAACGGATGGAAGGAAAGACTTTGGGAACAGGCTGCCTCCCGGCCCCTCCTTAGACGCCTCCTGGTGGCAGCCCACTCTGCTGAGGGGGCACGTAGTCAGGGAGCTCCCACGGAAACGCTTCCTGCAGTGGGCTGCTGAGCAGCTGTCAGACCTGGCCCCGTGCTCACATAGGACGAAGACCTGCACCTAAAGGCAAAACCTCTGCCTAGGGGAGCAGCCAGCACTCCAGGCAGCGAGGCCAGCGCTCAGATTCTGTGATGAGGTGGGTCTAGCTGAGACCCAGGCTCAGCCTGCTCTAGGCTAAAAGAAAGGAGAAGGAAAAGAATCTTCTAGAGGGTCCATCCTGCTAGAAGGAGCTCTTGGGTGAGGGTGAGAGCTGTGCAGGAGCTGTGACTCTTTTGCCGAGGTGGGCCTAGGAGGGGGTGGAGGCGTTCTCTAGGGCCATGGCTCTGGGCCTCCCGGGTGTGTCTGCCGAGGGGTAGGAGCCTAGACGTGACCAACTATGTGAATCAGCTTAGGAAGCAGAAGGGGGTGTGTGAGGCATGGCGTTCTGAGCTATGAGGCCATGGGAGGAGAAGGGATTGTGGTGGCTTCCAGCCCAGCTTCCAGGGGTGGGGCCTGCTGGCAGGGCCTGTAAGAGGTGCTATGCTCAGAGATTTTGTGGACCTGGGGGCGCAAGATCATGCCCCTCTGGCGTCCTGGAGGTTTTGTGCCCCGGGCGGCATTTTCCTAGAGGGGCGTTGATGGCATCCAGATTACAGAACTGGTAGAGAAGGCGGGTGCCCGGGTGGGAGCTGAACGCATGAATCCCTCTGTCGCACCCCACCAGGAACCCACAGGCCCACTCTGTGGGGAAGGAGGACTTCAGCGGGAGCCTGGTGCTGTGGTCGAGCTGAAGACCGCCGAGCCGCGGGGGCGGATGCTTTGGCTGGCAATCTCCCATTCGTAGCCCCAGGCTGGAGGGCCTGGGCTCACTTGGAGGATAATTTTGTGGCCTAAAGAAGACATGTTTGGAAAGAATTCAGTGTTTCCAAATTGCAGTACAGGCCATCTCCAGAAACTTTCACCAGGAAGTTTCATCCCGGTGTTCTTTGGTTTAAGACATGTAGTAGTCTGAGAGACAGTCCTCCAAGACCATTCTTTGACCCTTTGGCCACAATTTTCCAGGAGCAAAGAGAACAGGCTTTGGGGCCAAAGGAATCCAACTTCAAGCACCAGCAACAGCTTTTTCTAACACTTCGGGCAAAGCTTTTACCTTCTCTGAGCCTTGGTTTCCTCATCCACAAAGTGGGGAGTGGGATATCCTTATGGAAGTGCCCAGGTCAGGATTGAATGGGAGGATGCACATAGAGTACACAGCCCAATGGCTGGCACACAGTAAGCGCTTAATAAGTGCTGGTTCCCTTCTGTTCCCCTGCACTTAGTTGGAGAAAAGCAGCCATGGGCAGGGGGACTAGAACTCACTCCCCAGAGTTCTTGGTCTGCTCTTGGCCCAAGGTTCCGAGGCTGCCCCAAGGTGGGGACAAGGACAGGGCCTGACCCTGGGCCCCTCCTGCAGCCCCACTGCCCCAGCCCTCCTCCATGGCTGTGGCATGCTCTGATTTTCCCTGGATTTCCCCAAAATGGGCTTTCCAGAGAGGCCTCCTCTCAGCCACGTGGCCCAGGGCAGGCAGCGATGAAACCTGCATTTGTCAAGGGACAGCTTTAATGAAAAATGAGGAGAAACCTCACATGCATTAAGGAAGTAACTGAGCCTTGTCGGCTGCAGCACGCTGCAAAAGCCAGTTCTGTGCAGCCAGGCTGAGACTGGTTTCTCTAAGTCCTTCGTCTTGCCCTGATATTTCATCGCAGAGAGTCATCACCGGGGTGCTGCCATGCACACAGCACATCTTCTGCCCACATGTGAACTGCTGGGTGGGACTCCAGGGGATTTCTCCCGTCCAGGCGTTTTCTTGTAATCAGAAGGCAGCACCTTTGTTGCCTTAATGCACGGAAGACCGTGGCTTGGCGAGCTATCCCGCACTGGATGACTCTGACACAAGACACAAACATCCAAGCAGGAGATCAAATTTAGGCCCCAAGAGCTGTCTCGCGAGGGAACCTGAAATCATGGGCAAATCAACTCCCAGTGTGTCACCCTCCTTTGCAGTTATGGTGGCTCAGGAGAGGAATGGGGGGAGCAGGGAAAGTGTCTCGGCATAGCCTAGTGGGCGTTGTAGATTTGCACTTCGCAGAGGCTGCGCAAATTCAGATCTGGAGCCAGCTGTGGAGGTTCTTAATTTTGCCTTTATTTGGTCACCCAGAGGAGCCAGCTCCTGAGGAAATGAGTCACACTAAACCCATGACAGGGCAAATGTAGGTCAGCCTGTCTGTGCTTTACTAGTTTGTTACTGGGGCCCTGTCTGGTTGGAGCAGGGCCAGGGATGGGGGCAGGAAGCACATTACAAACCAGGAGGCTGCTTGGTGTGTGTGAAGTTGGAGCAGAGAGAAAAGGATCTTCTTATGGGAAGGTTTATCTAGGCTGTAATGGGGATCCAGAATGTTTTCCCTGTCCCTTACCAATCCTTCTTTCTCCTTCCCTTCCTTCCTTGCAGCATTTAATGGGCTTTTACCATGTGCCTAGTGCTCGCCAGGCAACAGAAATATACGGATAACCGTTTCCATTCCTGGGAGCTCATAGACAATCTAATAGAGAGACAGTTAAGCAAACACACAACCCAGGGCACAAGTGGTGGAGACGGTTTCCTCACTGTGAGGTGGGTAGAAAGTATTCATCTCTGAGAGCTGTGGTGAGGACTCACAGAGGGGGTGATCAAGCTAGTGATGAGCCCAGGGCACGGCTCATAAGCACTCAATAAAAGCTGGCTCCTGACATTTTGATTTTCCTTTTTGTTGATGAACAAAGAGCTGAAGGAGCAGAGCCAAGGAGAGGTGGGCTCTCCAGGAAGTCAGTAAGGACTTTACATCCATTAGGCCTGAGAACCTGGTGTGGAAGGACGCGTGGGCTCCCCTCATTGGACAAGGGGCACAGGTGTCCAGGCAGGATGCTCGATACCGTCTTCAGCGAATGATGAAGGACTGAAGTAAAAGCGAGGAAGGAGCAAAAGGTGAGAATGGAATGTGGGTGGGGTCAGACTGTGAAGGACCTTGTGTAACATGATCAAGTGGATTCTAAAGAAACAGTGAAGAGCTTGACCGGATATTTGAAAGTTAACACTGATCATGGCACATAGCATGGATTTGATAAGCTGCAGAAAGTCAAATAAGGAGGCACTTCCAATAGGGCAAGATGTGAGAGGATGAGAGCCTGAACTGAAGTCATATACATGGAGATGGAGCAGAGGTTAGATTTGTGAGATACTGGGCAAGTAGAGTCACCAGAAAATGATTACTGATTGAACTCTGGAGGAGAAGGCAAAGGGATGTTTGATCTATTTCTTGTGCGTGTTTGGATGGATGATGGTTTTGTTAACTCCTTGATAGGCATTGAGGAGGAGAAGGCTTAGGGAAAAGATGATGGATTTCAGTTTGGACACAGTGGAGACATCCAGGACATGGTTGACTGCACAGTCTGGAGTTCAGAGAAGGGGTGAGGATTGGAGGTACTGCCTAGTGGCTTCTCAGAAGGAGCTACTAGACACTTAAGAAAATGTCTATGAAGGGCAGAGGGCAGAGGTTCAGGGAAGAGGAGAACCCAGCAAAGGAGGCTGAGGAAGGAGCGGTGTAGAAGGCAAGAAAGGAAGTCAAGCGAGCAGGTGTGATGCGCTGTGCCAGGTACCACAGAGGGGCAAACAGGAGGACTGCAACGGGGTGACTTTTGGAATTTGGCGAGCTATGGACAAGTCCTCATGGCTCCACCAACTCCACTTTTCTTACATTCTTTATTACTCAAGAAAAGTTTTGTTGACCTCAATATAGCTTCTCGTCCACTATATTGCCTGACCCAAATAGCTGTTTAAACCAAAGTTGAAAGATGGGATCTTAGAATTTCTAGCCTGACAGCTCATCTTCCTTCAGGCCTACTACTAAGATTTCAGAACCACCTTTCTTCAACCAGGGGTTCACTGGTATTTCTTTAGGTGGATGGTTTCCATGGAAACTAATCTCATTGATTATAAATCATTTCTCTCAGTGCTAATGTTAGCAAGTGACTCTTTTCTGAGCCTGTTTCTTCACTCTGGCCCTGATCCGTATGGAGTGGGACAGGGTATCTTCCAGCCCCTGATGACGAAATTGGCTCTCCCTTTTAACACTATTTGTATGGCCCTGGGGGCTGGAAAGAAAAGGGCCTTTACCCAGATGTCACCTGGGAAGGCAGTACACTTACAGCCCCACCTTAGGCACGTGAGATGTCTGGCAAGTTGTTTGAATGCTCTCAGCAGCCTTTCTCATCTGTAAAAAGAAGATAAATCCTAACTCCTAGGGCTGTTGAAAAGATTGAATGTGGTGATATAATAAAAGCAGGATATCAACCAACAGCATGTGGTCAGGATTGTCACTCTTTCTGTCCTAGAAGAAGTTCACTTTCTAAAGGAAGCCTTTGAGCTCCTTCACATTCTCTTCCTGAGGCTTGCTGTTCTTTGACCTTGAAATGGGGAGGAGAGAAGGAAATCCACATGAATTTGCATGGGACTATGATTATAAATATTATAAGGAAAAACAAGCCTTAGGTGGGTACTGAAACTGTAGATGTGCCCTGAGGTGCGGTTTCATGCTCAGGGAAGAAAATTGGTCAAGCCTATAGCTCCTTGCCCTCTGCCCCATCCAGGGACAGCGATGGATCCTGTCTCCCTGCCTTTCTCCCTCCCTCTAGGGCTCTACCGTGGAGAACGTAGGCGCATCACTGGCCCACCATGCACTTTGCATTCACAAAGTGAGTCACTTTGTGACTGTTTCCTCTTGAGACTGAACATGTGTTCGTATATTAATTAATTATTATTAAGGACCATTCTTCTTTTGTGAATTGTTTAGTCTTGGCTTTTGCCCACTTTTTCCTTTTTAGAATGCTTATTTTTCCTTTGTATTAGTTTTATTGTTGTTTTAATAAGAATACTTATTCTGCCTCTTTTTTTTGAATCTCTAATTAGCACTATACTTGTTAAATCTATGTCCCAGAGACTTAAATCTTCAGTCTGTTCATATGCCAGTTGAGCCCTGAATCTTAGCAGAGTTGCAACCAACATCTACTCTCCAGTTCATTGGACTCACTCAGTACAAATAACAAAAGGCAGTGATGGACAATGACCATCCTCAGAAAACAGAGTCTCCACAACTGCAAGCAAGACAGTTCCATCCATCTGCCCCATGGGATCTAAGCCCCCTCTCAATCAAAAACAGAGTGAGGTCACGGGTTCAATCCCCAGTACCTCTTAAAAAAAAAAAACGAAGACCATGAAAATAGTAATAAGAGTGGGTAGAGGTGCAGAATTCACTTCTCAAGCTTAGATCATCTATGTTGATTATCTAATTGATCAGTTTGATTATGAGATTCTTCAAAAATAAATAGTTTTATTAGGGAATCCTCTGTATTTCAAATAATTGGGAAGCATTTATAAAAAAGAGAGAGAGCATCTCCATGATGATTGTGCTGGTCTCATCAGTTCAGATTGCATTCTGAGCCCATCGCATGTAGAATCCTGTGTTAGCGGTTCTAATCCAGGATCCGGCAGTGAGTAGCTATGTGATCTTCCGTGATGCATTCTTCCACAAGCCTTGGTTGTATCATCTGTAAAATGAGAATGATGGCTCCCACCTCACCTCAGACTGATGATTAAATTAGAGAATATATGTACTGTGTATAAAACACACACTAAGTAGCACATGTGCCCACAGCGCATGTTATTTCTTTATTCTTCTTCAGAGGGCATTAATACACAGGCTCTGTCCTTGATTATCCAAAAAACAGCTTGGAAAAGCTTTCAGGATACCAGTACTACGTGAAGTTTTCTCCATCCATCTTTGATTCCTGGCTTAGAACACTTTCTAGACCTCTGCCCTTTCTCTTCACTGCCATTGCTCACTTAGCAGTTGGCTTCCTTTGGGCAGCCATTGTCACAAAATAGTAAAGGTTTCATATCAAGAAAGAAAGAAAGACAGAGAGAGAGAGAGAGAGAGAGGAAGGAAGGAAGGAAGGAAGGAAGGAAGGAAGGAAGGGAGAGAGAGAGAGTGGGCATCACCATCCCAAAATCTTCAAGATTGAGGAATGAACAAAGATAAGGGGGGAATGCAACTATGGACTGAAGTAGACTTATTATCATTCTAGTAATGGGAGAACTTGTGTCATTGATATAAAGGCAGGGGTCACTAGAGGTTTTGAGGGCAGGGAGAGAGAAGAATAGGTGTAACATGGGGCATTTTGGGGACTTTGGAATTGTCCTGCATGACATTGCAATGACGGATACAGGCCAATACACATTTTGTCAAAACCTATAAAATTGTGCCGTGAAAAGTGTAAACCATAAGGTAAACTATAGACCATGGTTAGCAGCAATGCTTCAACATGCGTTCATCAGTTGTAACAAATGTACCTCACTAATGAAGGATGTTGTTAATGGGGGAAAGTAGGAGAGGAGTGGGGGTATATGGAAATCCTCTATATTATTGATGTAACAGATATGTAATCTAAAGCTGCTTTAAAAATAATATATATATTTAAAAGAACACTTCTGACATTTTTCAGTTTTTCCCAGTTTGCCTTTACGTAGAAAATATATGCACGCATACAAAATTCAAACAAGTTCAAAAAGGTTTAACGTAAAAAGACATTGCTCCCTCCCTCCCTTCTCCCTCTCCAGAGGCAGCTACTGATACCAGATACCTGCGTGTCCTTCCGGAGTTATTTCACGCATATACAGATCATATACATATATATATACACATATGGTGATTTATTATATAAATTGGTTCATAATCGGCTTTTTCACTTAATAAATGTCTTGGAGATCACTCCTTAGCAATCCTTATAAAGTTGCTTTGTTATTTATGACGACTGCATACTAATCTATACTTTAGCTGAGCCATAATTATTTAACCAGCCACATATTGATGAGCTTTTAAAACGTTTCTAATCTTTTTCTATCAAAACACTGCTGCAACGAATACACCTGTAATAAATAGCCTAGATGTGGAAATAATTAGGTTAAAGTTTGAAGATATGGGCAAATTGTTTTCTATCGAAATTATACTTTCTCCAGCAGTTTAAGAGTAACTTCCCCCTGCCAACTTTGCCAATACAGGATTTTATCAATATTTGTGATATTTATCAACCTGAGAGGTAAAACACACACACACACACACACACACAAACTCAGCATATTTCTAATTACATGGTTATTAGTCTTAATGAAGTAGAGCATGTTTTCATGTATAGAAGAACCATTTATTTTTCATTTTTGGTGAAATGTCCCTTCATGTGCTTTGCCCATTTCCCTTTTGAAGCATTTTTCTTATTCTTATTGATTTGTACAGCTCTTTGCATATATTAGTGAATTTAGACATTTGTGATATAAATTCAAATATTTCTTGTCAGTTTGTTGTTTCTCTTTTGTCTTTTCTAGTGGTTTTTGTTATACAGAACTTTTATTATCTAAAGTTTAAATTATCCATATTTTTCTTTCAGGACTTTTGTGTTTGTGCCATATTTAGAAAGACTTCTCTGCTCTGAAATTATTAACAACAAAGCTCCCATGTTTTGCGGTGTTTAATGGTTTTATTTTTTATACGTAAGCCTTTGAACCATTTAGAATTTGATGTAAGATGATGAATTTCAGTTTTACTCTCCTTTCCCGTGACTAGCAGTTGCCCTAGCCATTGTTAAATAACCCGTCTTTTCTCCGTTTATTTGAAATACCACTTTGATCATATGCTAAATTTTTTAATGAATTTATGTCAATTTCTGTGGTTTCTATTCAGTTTATTTGATATATCTGTGGATTCTTGCCCCAGTACCATTCATTTTTATTTACTATTGTTTGATAATCTTTTAATAGCTTGTAGAACTAATCTCTTCTCATGACAATTCTATTTCAGACTTGGCTATGGTTGCATTTTCATTTTTCCAAATGAATCTTAGAATCATTTTGACTAATTGCAATAAAAATCGTGTTGCTATTTTTATCAGGAGAGTGTTATTTTTACAAAATTTCTTAGAAAGAAAGGAAATGTTTTGACTTTGAATTATTCTATTCAAGAGTACATAAAGCCTTCCCATTTGTTGAACTCATCTTTTGTGTCTCTCAGTAACATTTTAAAGTTTCCTTTACATAAGTCTCGTATATTTCTTTTCAAGTTTATTCATAGGTTTGTTTTTTTTTCTATTTTAAGTGAGAGATTTGCTTCTACTACATTTTTTTCAACCCATTGTTTATTATGATCGTTTTGATATGCCTAAGATTTAAAGTTGTCCTATGGTAAAATCTGATAGTCTTTTTCTTCACAGTTTCTGTGGTTGACTCCCACTTAGAAAATTCTTCCCCACTTTACCCCCAAATTTTTTCTAAATTTTAAGAAATAATTTAAGTTTAAATATTTAAGTCGCTTGGTTTTATTTTGTAAAAGCCTGATCTAAAGTAACTGTTAGGTTTCCGGTTCAATGAGGCTCAGAGACAGACCAAAATTCCGGCAAGGAAAGCTGATTAGCTCACCGACAAGGTGGGGTCTGAGGTGAAAGGCTTCAGCCCCCCCGGGCTGCGCTGGGAGCTGCCTATCTGAGCCGGTGGGTTTGGGCGGGGTTGGAGGGGGTGCGAAGATAGGGGATGGAAAAGCACCGGGTTTGCAGTTCCCAGGGCAGAGAGCAACGTTTTGGGAACTTTTATTCTGAGAACCGCTTCTTCAGTTGGGGGAGTGAGTGCTCTGTGGCTGGAAGAGGGAGGAAGGGAGCATATCTTGAGCTCAGGGTCAGCATTTACAATCTAACAGCAACATTTAACTTTTCTCTCCCAGGCAGTTAACTAATTGTTCTAATAACATGCATTGAATAAATTACATTTCCCTACTAATCTGGAATTCATTATTATGTCCACACATAAACATGTATCTGTTTCTGGGATTTTTATTCTGCCCCATTGGTAAATCGATTCATGGATCACATTGTTTTATATACTGAAGTTTAAAATTATGTCTCAAGATCTGGAATTGTAAATTCTTCCTATTTATTGTTTTTCTTTAGGGGGAGTTCTTCTCACTTATTCTTTTTATTTATGCATGATGTAGAATTATTTTGCAAACCCCCCCAAAATCTTTTGGATTTAACAAAAAAAAAAGTCAATTAAATATATAGATTAATTTGAGAAATTGACATCATTAAAGTATATCTAAATCAAATATTTTGTGCCCTGAAGCCAGCCTGCCACCAGAGCCCACTCCTCCAGGCCTCCCCCGGGAAATGGGCATGTCCACAGCACTTGCCTCGTGGATCTGTTGTGAAGATTAAGGGAAGTGATACATGTACAGCCATGGAAATTCATGGCGCGGAAGTACCTGGCGGGCCGTAAGTTCAAGGTAGATGTGAGTTCTTCTCCACGTCAGCACTCCTCCAGACCCTTCGTCATCAAGTACAAATTAAGCTTAATTAATTCCATTCAGTGCAAGAAACACTTTCAGAGTGCCTGCTCTGTTCCAGACTCTGCCACTGCTTGTACAAAGTGTGGCATCGATTGCAGGAGGCAGACACAGGGCAGTCGTCACAGGGGGCGGCACAGAGAAGGGGCAGCGGCTCCCCTCTGGGGGAGCAGGGCCAGGGAAGGCTCTGATCTGGAGTCACAGCAAGGAAGCTTACCAGGGCAGGGACGCCTGCGCGAGGCCTCTCCCTGATGCTTGCCTCGCTGTAGAAATGCCCCCACCTCTTTTTTTTTTTTTTAATATATTTTTATTAGAGAGGTTGTGAACTTACGAAACAGTCATGCACATGTGTGGACTCCCCATACGACACCCCTCCAGCGACACACTGCATTGCTGTGGAACGTTTGTCACAGATTATGAGACGCTGTCACCAGGCTATGACACTGACTCGTCCTGAGCATGCATCTGGCACACTTTTCCATACCCCCCTATTATTAGCTCAGTACGTCTTTGCCATGGATGCAGGAATGTCACAGTACTGTGTTACTTCAGTCCACAGGTTACATTAACCCCCGCCTCTTCCTTTAAAGTCCACTCAACCTCTCCAATCTGGGCTGATTCCTCGGTGTCCCTGTCCCTTCCTCTAGAGCCGCCTCCCTGAGCGGGGATTAGAGCAGACATCATCATTCTGCGTGTGTTCTCCCCTCAATGATTATTAAATGATGAAGTAATTAATGCTTGGTCCCACCATCATGGCTGTGGAAGCCCGTTGTCCCCATCACTCTTCGAAGATGCGAAGAAATCAGGGTTATTCGTCTTTCCAAAGCTCACAGGATTCTGTTCAGGAATCCGGGGGAGCAGAAGGCGCCTGGCTAGCGATCACAAAATGGCTGAGACAAGAAGGAAATGGGGGTAAAAGCCTCGCGAAGACAGCCCTCTTTGCTGAAATGTCAGACCGACTGAAGTCAAACCCATTCATCTTGTTTTATTGCAAGATTCAAAATCGCCACGCTGTGGCAGCCACAAAATTGATGGATGGGCTTCCCTGCGCTCCCCGAGCACCTCGGCTGCCTGGGAAACCAGACCCCAGAAGAACAGGGAGAGGAAGCTAAAGCCGCCTTTCCAGAGCTTCAGTCACTGCTGGAAGAGAAAGAGGGTGCACCGTGGGCTCCGGCCTCCAGGCTGCCTACACTTGATTTTTCACTGCATTTTTACAAGCAAATAAAAGAAGCAGAGGTGCAGAAACCACGGCGGCACACTTTAAGCATCTTTCCCCTCCAGTGAGGGAGCAGGAGTGGCCGCAGCCTCTGCCCTCCCTGTTCCTTAAGGCCCGAGGCCTGGATCTGGTTTGACTATTTGTCAATGAAGTAGGTAAAAAAGTAAAGCCTGGCTTTCTAGATTTTTAGTTCTCTCACCACTGGGGAGACTGAACCTTTCTCCATGTGTTTGTTTTCTAGTTGGGTTTCTTCTTTGTAAATAGCCAATTTCCTTGTGTCCTGAATAGAATTAATAGTTCAGCTCAGCAACTCCACATTTACTGAGGGACTATTATGGACCCAGCACATTCTGTGCTAGGAACACAGAGGTGAATGATGCATAGTCCATTTCCTAACACAGGGCGCAGAGGAAGGGGGAGAGGCAGAAAGGCTCACACTCAAAGCATCGCTTCACTGCAGTATGGCTGATAATGGTACCCCAGAATACTTTCCTTGGTTTGTTGTTTGTTTCTGATTTTTCTCATTTTTGAAGAACATAGAAGTGTTTCTATTTTTTTTTAACCTGTATTTTCCTTTGTGGCTTCTTCAATCCTTTGCTAAATATTCATTTCTATTTTATTTTCTTTTTCTCTGACCAATTTGAAAAATATCTTGAATTAATTTCAGAGTAAGATGTGTATGAATTATGAATTTTCCTATTACTTTGATTTTGCAAATGTTATATTGGCTAAGTTTTCCCTTCTCCATTTTTTTTGAAAGCTCTTGTTATATATATAATTCACATACACACAGATTATATTTCTGGACTAACTATTCTTTCCTAGATATTTGCTTTCTCTTGTGCCAATACCATACTCTTAATTATTGTTGATTTACAACATATTTCAATATCTGGCAAAGATAATACATCCCAGAATTTTCTTGTAGTCTATCCTATTTATTCTTCCTTTTGAAAAGTAGGTATTTTTTTCTGTTTACAGAAAATATCAAGAGAAATTATTTTTGAAGTTGGATTAAATCTACATATTTATTTAGGTAAACGAAAATAATTTCTAATATTCAAAATCTAGGAATGTATTAAGTTTTTCCTTTTACTCAAATTGTTTTTAGTCTGTCCAAAAGTTTGATGTTTTCTTTCTAAAAGTCACACACAAAATTTTGACAGATTTATTATAGCAATTTGTGTGTTTTGTTATAATTTAGATGAGATCTCTTTTTAAATCTATATTTTAGAGTAGGCATTCTTAACCAGGGGTCCATGAACTTGAATTGAAATTCACAAAACCATTATTCTTGTGGGGACATGTTGGTGTGGGTGTGATATATTTATTAAATAATACACAGTATAGTGTGGACTTAGTAAGAGGTCCAGGGTTTTCACCTGACTAGCAAAGGGGTCCATGGAACAAAGAAGGTTAAGAACCCCTGGTTTAGAGGTTATTGTCTATGTGCAAGAAAGTTATTGTTTCATTATATATACCTGTACCAGTTTATTTTATTACACTTAAAAAAATAATTCTGGAGGTTTTCAGTTAAAACATTTAGCTTCTAGAGGCATGCAGTCATATTATCTCCATACAAAGACACTTTTTGGCTTTCTAATTAATTTATCTCACTATTAGTATTTTCTCTTTCTTATGTCATATTCCAGACTATATGAAATAAAAATGGTAATAGCATTCTTACTTTGTTCCTGAGTGGAGAGAGCATATCTATGTGCATAGTCTCTCCTTTCAGTATGTTGAGGATATTGGGTTTATGAAGTTTTTTATTGTAACAACAAGAATAACAAACTTTAAAGTCGTACTTATTATGTGCTACTATGTGGCAGGTACTGTTCTGTGCCCATATATATATAATTTTATTTAGCATGTCCATCAAACTTGATCGAGCAGCATTTTGGCATCTACTAAAATGGCCCTGGGGCATCACTTGCTTGTTCTATCAATGACTCGTCGTAATGGAGTTCTCAGTGATGAGGCTTCATCCTCATGTTCAGAGGTTAAACCTTGTTTGGTCCATGGAATATTCCTTCATTTATTACTGAACTTGAGAGTTTGTATTTTAATTTGAGGACTTTTTATAAACACAAGTTATTGGTTATCCTCTTTCTGGTTATGTGATATCTTTTTAATATTTTTCTTCTTTATTATAATTAGTTTGATAAATCTACAAAGTGGACAACAAATAATGCAATCAACACTGATGTACCCCCCACTTAGAAATGAAAAATTGTCAACATCTTGGCATATTTGCTTTAAGTCCTGTTTTCTTTATCTTAAAAGATGTAGAACTTCCAAGATAAAATAGAGTCACCTTATCCTACATCCCCAGTCTCATTCTCCTCGCAGGCTTCTAGGGTAAATCTCTTCTTAAATTTAGTGAGGATCCTTAATCCATTTTTTATGTTTTTACAAACATACATATGCATATATGAAAATTTTATAGTGCTCGTTTGTGTTTTCTAAAATTTCCATTGAAAATATCATACTGCATGGAACATTCAGCAACTTGACTTTTATTAATTCAACATTATAGTCAAGCATGCATGTGTATGGAATTAAATTGCTGAAGAGGCAGAGTTCCATCTTCCATAAAGATACCAGATTTTATTTAACCATTTTTTCTACTGTTATTCTGGGACTTTTTGGTGTTTCAGACAATTCTGCAATGTATGTGTCTCCTTACAGAACATATGCCAAAGTTTCTATAAAGTGTAAATTTAGAACTGAATTGTGAGGTCGTAGGATATATGTGCTCATTATCATAGATATTGCCACATTGCTCTGAAAGTTATGATTCAAATTTACATACCTATCAGCAGAGTGTGAGAGTACTTGTTTCCCTATAACTTCAGCAAGACCTAATATTGACATTGGGAAAAAAAATTGTTGCCAATCTGATGAGTGTGAAATGGTATCTCATTGTTTTAATTTGCTTTTCTTTGATTACTAGTGAGTTCGAAGACCTTTCCGTGCATGTATCGCAGAGTCACCTGGTGATCATCTTTTAATCTCTGTTCGTTTTTTCTATTCTACTGTTTTTCTTCTGTTTATTGATTTGTAGAAGTTCTTTAGGTATTTTGGTAATTCTTTGGCTTTACCTGTACCACAAATACATTTTCTCATCTTTTTCTTTTTACTTAACTGTTTATTATGCCTTTTATCATACCAAAGATTTTAATTTTGCAGTAATCAGATTTTAAAATATTTTCCTTTATGATTTATGCTTTTATCTTTGTTCAAGAAATAATTCCCCCACCTTCAATTATAAAAATATTATCTGATGTTTTTTTCTAATAGATACCAACCTTTTTCTCATTTAGGTTTTCTGTAAATCTGGCATTTATTTTGCAGCTTAATGGTCTCTTCATCAAGTGTGGAAATACAAAATGAATAGGATGAATTAAATGTTTCTTTAATGCTTAAAAATTGATGATATTTGGAGGAGATTATAAGTTTCCTAAATATTTGGACAGGTTTAGCAATAAAGCCATGAAAACGTTTGGGAACTTTCAATGACTTTCCATGTCTCCCTTTTGCCTTTATCCCTGTCTGTTTTGGGTTGTGTAAGTGTGTGCTAGGAAATCCTCATGCGAACTCATACAAACACGTGTGCACACATACACACACATGTGTAAAGAATATCTATCCTTGAAATTTGTAAATGTTTTTATTGTAAAAATTTATGTAATATGCCACATACTTTAAACTTTTCCTTTACTATTAATTGTTAAATTCACATTCTCATTTCTCATTGTCTCTTTGCATTTCATATATTACGGTAAAATTGTTTTCCTTTCAAAATTCTAATTTTAGTTACACCATGATTGCTCTTACTCATCTTACAGAAACAACAACTACCACCGCTACCTCTTAAGAGTTATTGAGCTCTTGCTAATTATTCTCCAGACACTGTGCTGTGTGCTCTACTGGGCATGATTTAATCTAGTTTTTACAACCGCCTCATAAAGATGGACTATCACGATCTATATTTTACAGATGAAGAAAACAGGGCGTAGAGGCTGTGGTGGCTTGAAGCTGGGTGCACCCCAGAAAAGCGCGTTCTTGTGGGTGTGAACCCATTGTATGATCTCTTGATGAGGCTGCTTCAGTTAAGGTGTGTCCCACCTCAGTGAGGATGGGTCTTAATCCTCTTGCTGGGGTTCTTTACAAGAGAATGAAATTCAGTAAGAGAGAGACAAAGCCACGGAAGCAAGAAGCTGAAATCAATGAAACCAGGAGGAGAAGGGAGAAACCAGGAGATGCCGCCATGTGACGGGAGACAAGGGTTGCCCACAGCCAGTCTTCGGGAAGAAAGCATGATGATGCCCTGATTTGGACTTTTCCCAGCCTCAAACTGTGAGTGAATAAATTTCCATAGTTTAAGCCATCCCATTTCATAGTAGTTTCTTAAGCAGCCCAGGAAACGAAAACAGAGACAGTAACTAAATTTTCCAAGGTTGCAGAGTTTGCGTTGGAAATACAAACCCAGAGTCATTGCACCTCGGATTTCAGGCTTTTCACACATACATTCTACTGCCTTTTTTTTTTTTTTT
>JAQZBX010066601.1:0-10735 GCA_029593785.1 Cabassous unicinctus
CCAGATTTGTTGCATAAATTCTTGGCTGGAAATTTTTTTTTTTTTTTAGTACTTTAACTATAATACTGCCTTCTTGCCTCCATGGTTTCAAATGAGAAATCAGCACTTTATCCTATTGAGCTTCCCTTGTATGTGATGGTTCTCTTTTCTCTTGCTACTTTCAGTATTCTCTCTTTGTCTTGAGCATTGGACAATTTGATGACTATATTTCTTGGAGTAGGATTGTTAAGATTTATGCTGTTTAGGGTGTGTCACACTTCCTGGACTTTTATATCCATGTCCCTCAATAGGTTTGGAAAGTTTTCAGCCTTTATTTCCTCCAAAACTCCTTCTGTCTCCTTTCCCTTCTTTTCTCCTTCTGGGATGCCTATAATGCTTATGTTTGTGTGTTTTGTGTTGTCATTCAAATCCTTAAGTCCCTGCTGGATTTTTTCTATCTTTTTTTTATCTATCTGTTCTACTATCTGTTTGCTTTCAGATATGTTGTCTTCCACATTACTTATTCTTTCCTCTGCCTGTTCAAATCTGTTTTTATGTGCTTCCAGTGTATTTTTTATTTCTTGCATTGTGCCATTCATCACCATCATACTTATCTTTTTATGTATGCTTACAATTTCTTCAGTATGTTCTCCCAGCATCTTCTTAATACCCTTAATCTCTTCCTTAACTTTATTAAGTTGATTCATGATATTTGTTTGGACAGCTCTGATTAGTTGTTCCATGTTCTGTATCTTCCCCTGATTTTTAGTTCACCTATTGGACTGGGCCATGTCTTCCTGTTTCTTAGTATGGTTTGTAATTTTTTGTTGTTGTCTAGGAATCTTTTTATCTTGATGGGATTATTCAGTTGATTATCTTCTCTCTCTTTTCTATGGTTTTATTTTCTTGTTTTTGTTTGTGTGGTAAGGTTTCACTTTGACACATTGTTCCTCTTATTCTATTTCTTTGTTGTTGCCTATTTTCCCTTGAAAGAAAAAATTAGGGCCATAGAAAAGGATATAGGAAGAGAAGCTAATAATAGTAATAATAGAAAAAGGTATGGGGGGAACCATACAAGACCTAAGAAATTGAAAAATTAACATGAGTAAGAAGCACAGAGGGAAAAGATTAGAAAAGTGGAATAGAAACTAGGAAACAAGAAGCAGAATAGAGAAAAATGTATAGAATGAATAAAAAGGCTGGAATGGTGAGAAGGGGGAAAAGAAAAGAGAAAAGAGATAATGAAAAGAAGTATAAAAGGAAAATAAACAGAGGGAAAAAAAGATAGAAATAAAAACAAGAAAAGTTGGAGACCAAATAAAAGAGGTAGAATGAAAGAACAACAACAGAATATAGAAGAAAAAAACATGTAAGAGAGAAAATAAATAGCATAGATAGAGTCAATCAGTAAACAGAAGAAAAAAGAAAAAAACAGAGAAACAAATAAAGGGGAAATACAAAAAACAAGACAACAATGACTCATTTTAAAAAAGGAGACAAAAGAAAAAAATAAAAAGAACAAAAATAAACATGGAAAAACAGCCTTCTTTCTTAGACAACTAAGGATTTTCTCAGGCTGCTGGTGTTCATCAATCACTCACCCTGCAGTCTACCCTCTGGAGGTTTTGGACCAGGTTTTAGTGAGTAAAAGAAGGTTAATTATTCTTAATGGAAACTTTTTTTGGAAAGAAAAAAAAAAGAGGCCCAAGAAAAGCTAATGCAATGAGAATATCTGTATGTTCCCCTTCATAAAGTTTCAGCTGGATGTCCAATAACATGGTGGATCCCTTCTCAAAGAAGAGCTGGGAATTAAACCAGGGATCTTGTATATGCTAGGCAGGAATTCTTCCACTCAGCTATTCTGCCTCCTTAGGTAAATTAGCTTTTCAGAAGTCTATCTGCCTCTTTTCCCTTGGGCAAGCTAGATTCCCTGACGTCCCCCAGAGTCTTTCTGATCAGCTGCCTGTCTCTGCCTTCAACCTGATGTAATTCTTCTCTTTACCTAGGCAGCTGGGCATAACAGCCTACCTGAGGAGATACACCTCTCTTCTTCCTCTTGAGTTGGGGTCACTTCTGATATCAAGTGGGGTCCAGCTGGCTAAACTCACTGCAAAGAAATCACTCTCCACCTACCCAGGCACCTCTTCCTCACGGAATCTGCAGTCACACTCTCATTTGGAACATGGAGCCAGTGGCTCCACCTAGACTCTCAGCCCTGAGGGCATGGTATGTGTGTCACTTCCAGCCACTGAGGCAAGCAACCCATGATTTTCCCTTGGCTTCCCTATCTTTCCAGTACTCTCCTAGATGACTCAGAGATCCTTCTCATTCTATATATATCCAAAGGAGCTGGCAGAGAGGAAGACATCTGCTCTCCCCTCAGACACAATTCACCAGGAGTTTTATTCTCACTTAATATCTTGGGAGTGAGGAAGGGGAGCCCTTCCTGGTGGCCAGGAGTTTTAATAACTCATGATTTCTTGTTTTGGCTTCTATGCCTTTTTGACCCTCACTCTCCTGGGAGTTGTGAAGCAGTATCTTTGTTTGCTGTACCCCAAAGCAGGTCCCTAAGGCAGCCTCTGGCTCTTGGTCCATTGTTTTAGTCAGAGCTGAGCCTTATCTGCCTAACCTGTCAGCCATGTTCCTCTCTTCTTTGATTTTTGTACTACTTTTTATAAAACATTAAGATTGAACTGTTTAAGTTTCAAAACAGGACCAGTGACCCAATAATGGGCACAGAGAAAATCGACAGGCACCAGGGATTAAGGACAGGAGAAACATGCCTTGTCTTCATTCATGTTCCCAGCCTGCCAGCAGATGGCACTCTTTACCAAAATTTTCCATGGAGGTGATTCTTTTATCTTTAGCTGGCTGGATATTCAGTGCCTGCAATTCAAAGCTGTTTAAACTCACTGAAGAGAAACCACACTTTGTCTTCCAAAGCACCTACCCTCTTCAGAGGGTGGAAGGTGTCCATTCTATTGTCAGTTGGCCACCATTAGCCATAGGGTAATCTCTTGCTATTTGCCTGAGAGTGGGTTGTAGGCACCATTCACAGCTGTGGGGGCAAGTAACTCAGATTTCTTTTTGGTCTCTTTGTCTCTCTGTCTCCAAAATCCCTCTTGTTCTATGTGTGTGGCACACTCCTGGTCTTCAGATACCCAAAGCAGCTCCATTCTTAACTTCCTCCTTTGTTTTGTAAGTGTATTACAACCTCTGTGACCTACTCCAATGCAATATTTCTGTAACTCCTGCTCTAAGTTCTCTGGATATTGATATCCAGAAATATTTTTAAAAAGTCGGTCCTGGTGCCACACACACACACACACACACACACACTTATATGTGGAGGAGGATGGAAGCTGCCTATTCCATCATCTTGCTGATATCTCTCACTACCTTTTTGGTATATGAAATTCAACTTTGAGTTATTCATTCTTTTCAGTTTATTTCTTATATCTAGTTAAGGAGAATTTTTATGGTTTGAGAAACCTTCTGATAATGTGTTATACATGAACGAAGAATTAAACAACAAAGAAATAAGGCCTAAAATGGATTATTCTTCAAGACTGACCTTGGTGGTAATTGTTGTTTCAAGACAGACATAATGTAAAATGTCTTAGATTTTGCTTTGTGACTTAAGATCAAATTTTAGTGACATCAAGGGGTACACTATAGCATTGCCCAGACAGAACATACAAGGGTGAAATTAATACACTGAAAGTTTTTCATATTTAAAGCTCTAGTTCATTTTTGTATTGCCAGTCTTCAGTATCAGACAATATCCAGGGATCAACAAAATCTGAGTAATGCCTCTATGAAAACTAAAGACCAGCTAAAAAATATAACAATATGACAACATTTAATTTGTCTCAAAAATATGTCAGGCCAAATAACTATGATAGTAATATATATGTAATATGAGAAATTTGAACACTTATGGAGAGGTTTGGTACCAAGAAAGAGAGAAAAATCATGCACATCAATTGGAAGTATGGAAATATATACACACTTTAATCATCTGCTGAAGTTGGAAGTGTATAAATTTGGGGAACAAAAAAAAACAAGAAGATGGAAGATATAGACAGAATATTGCTGTTTCTAAAAAGAAACATATATTTTTCATTGCATGTATAACTTGTTTATAATTTAAAATAGCAGTGAAAATCATACTGAGTGAAATCATAAAGTGTAGGTTCCTTGATTAATGGTACTGATTTGTATCTATAACATTACACACATAAAAAAAGGAAAATGGGGAGTTGTGCCTCCTGCTGAGGACCGTGGGCATCAGGGAGACTCTGCTGGTGAAGTGACTGCAGTATGTACTTTTGCCACTGGCTGGCAGGCCAGGGGTCCAGGGAGTGCTGCCTGCTGTCTCTGCCTCTGCTTGGAGAACTTGACTGCATGGCAAAGCTGAGCTCCAGGCATAGAAATGGCAGCCTGGGGGTGCTTCCACCAAAACAGCCTAACATGGGCACCAACCTTACAGACATCAAGGATTACAAAACCATCACTATCTGGGGCTGGGGAGGGGGATGCAAGGGTCCTATATGGCCCACTTACTATGGAAACTGTCTTGCTCCCCAGTTCATGATGGATGCCTCCAACATCACCCAGCTCTCTGCATCCTGTGTGCATCACTTGGGGCTCCTTTCTGCAGAACAACTTCGAGAAGTGTTGGTCCTGATACTCTTCAATAAGATGTAAAGTGATCTGTTACATGACCACGGAGGAAATAATGTAATTGGTCAGGCTCCCTGACATCATGGCTTGTGCCAAGCAAGACATCACCATGGCAGAAATCAGTGACCCTAAAGGCATTGGCTTAGCTGGGGTTCTGCAGTGGTTGCAGGACACCCACAAAATCACCAGTTCAGGAAACACTGGAAAAATGTGGTTGACCCACTCAGTGGAGAGGGGGCAGAGGATGGTGTTGCTTGCCCTTCAGTGGTCTGTCTTTGTAGAGGCAGAACAACCAACATCAGTCCTGGAAGAAAGGGTTCTGTGCTGAGGTGGAGTGTCAGGCAAACTGAGGCACACAGAGCACATGCTCCAGACATCTGGCTTCTGCATGGCAGCTCCTGAAAAGAATGTCCCAAGAAGACTATTCCCAGGACATGGAGAGGGGTCCAGGCAGGGAGTGCAAGGCCTGGGCAGGGGCACCAATGGGGCATTCTGAGATTTGCCCATACTCTTCTAGGAAACACACTCCAAGCCCTTTCTGGTAAACTGGCCTTGTGTCCCCCACTGAAGACAGAGGTAGACAATGGGAGTCTCCCAGTAAGACTTAAACCTTTACCAGCACATCTGTAGGCTCCTTCACATGATGAATGTTTCCTGAGCTCCTGCAGGCACCAGCCCTTGTGCTGGGTCAGCTCATTGACGAAGAGTTCAGGGAAGCACAGGAAATTGCAGGAGAATATGTCTCAGGCTCCTCAAAGGGCTGCTTCCCCACGGGGCTCACAAGTGAGCATTTCCAGAATCTCTATTGTGGCCTGTCACTTTGGCTGTGGACAGCTTTCACTGAAACACATTTTATTATTCCTGGGGATGCCATAACAAAATGTCATAACCTGGGTGGCTTAAAACAATGTAAATTTTTCTCACAGTTCCAGAGGTCAGAAGTCCTAAGTCAAGGTGTCAGCAGGCTAGTTCTTTCTGGAGGTTCTGAGGGAGGGCCCATTCCATGCCTTTCTCCCAGCTTCTGGTGGTGGCCAGAAGCTTGTAGCTTGAAGTCCATCAGTCTGTGCCTCATTGTCACGTGACCATCTCTTATGTGTCTCTCTGTCTTTCCTTACAAAGACATCAGTCATTGGATTTAGTGCTATCCCTGAAACCAAATGATTTCATTCTGCCACCATCCACTTAGTTGCCTCTACAAAGACCATTTATCTATGTGAATCCACAGGTTCTTGAGATTAGAACTTGGACATGTCTTTTAAGGGCCACCATTCAACCCTCTACAACAGGACAACACACATTGTTGTCCTGTTTTTCTTTGGCATGGTTTTGAGTTTTCTAAAAATGGCTGGATTTGTCTTCTGTGGTAGATTACATTCCTTCAGCCATGCAAGAGTTTCAGGCATCTGCTTCCTCCCCCAGAGTTTCCAGAGGGACTGGTTCAGGGTCTGGGACTTTTCACAGTTTTGGCCAGCCAGGTACCTATTGGTGAGCTTTGTTTAAATGATGGATCATAGATGATGCTTGGAAATATTTTTGCACATCCTATAGGTTTACACATGCTTGTATTTCTTCTCTTCCCAGTTGAAGTGATACATCTGACAGTGCACCTCTTCAGAAAGGCTTTGTGTTGACTCTGCAGTGGACAGCCTGTGTCCAGCTGGGTGTCCCCTTCTCAGAAATTTTGCTATCAGTGATCTTGTGCTACACCACATGCCTTTTACATACCACTGAGCAGCTGTAGAGGTGCTTGGCTTCAGCCCACTTCCAGGGTCCATTAGGAGATTTCACAGACAACTTAGGATCCAAATTAATTGGCTTGCAGGTGTTCCCCAATTCCAGAGGGCTTTAGCAAAGCCTAGTTGAAATAGTTTAGTTCTAGGAGAATCCTTGTGAAGTCAAGTTGCATCACATTCTTCAACTAAGTGCTGCTCACAACAGAGCCCCAATATATATGAAAAAAATTGGCCATAGAAGAGAGAAATAGATAGGTCAACAGTAATATTTGTACTATTCAATAACTTAGAGAACATCTAAAAAGAAAATGAGGAAACAGAGGACTCGAGCAACACTATTAACAAATTAGATCTAATGGACACATATAAAGCATTCTACCCAGTGACAGCAGAGTGCTCATTCTGGTGAACATGGAACATTTTTCAGGGTAAAGCATGTTATGTCACAAATAAAATCATAATAAATTTAAAATTGTTAACAGCTTTAAAGTGCCTTCTCACATCACAATACAATAAAGCTAGAAATTAACAAAGAAAACAGGAAAATGTACAAACATGTAGAAATTAGCGCACTATTAAACAACCAATGAGTCAAAGAAGAAATCATAGGGGAAATTAAGAAATATCTAGAGGTGAGCACAATGAAAACCTATCAAAACTTAAGGGATGCAGCAAAGCAGTGCTCAAAATGTATAGCTCTAAATGCCTATGTTAAAAAAAGAAGAAAGATCACAACTCCCTAGTCTATCTTCACATCTAAAGAAATTAGCACAAGAAGAGCAAACTAAGCCCAAAGTTAGTAGAAGGAAGGAAATAATAAAGATTAGCAAAGAAAAAGGAAATAGAAAACAGTAAGACAATGGAATCAACAAAACCAGAAGTTTTTTTTTAAAAGGTCAATAAAATCAACTGACAAAGAAAATGGGAGAGGAGACATAAATACCTACAGTCAGGATTGAGGGTGGGGCAAGTGAAACATGGATGGACCTTGAAAATGACATGTAAAAACTTGGATGGACCTTTTGAATGACATAAGCTAGACACAAAAGGACAATGACTGTAGGATTTCTCTTATATGACATACTTAGAATAATCAAATTCAGAGACAGAAAGCAGAAGAGTGGTGAGTAGGGTAGAGGGAGGGGAATGGGAAATAATTGCTAGCTGAATATGAGTTTTTGTATGGGGTTGAATATTGTGATGAAAGTTACACAGCACTGTCAATGCACTTAATGTCAAAGAATTGTTCTCTTTTGATGGTTAAAATGACTTTTCATATATATTTTACCACAATTTAAAATAAATAAATAAAAAAAAACTTGAACTGACAACTCCCAAAATTGCATGAAAGACATAAACTTGGAGCTTTGAGAAGCTTAGATAAGCATAAACAGGATTATCTCAAAGAAATCAGAGCTCAGACACATCATTAATGAAACTGCTGAAAACTATTACAAAGAAAAAATCTTGAAAACAGCCAGAGAAAACAACATATTAGTATCAATGGGATAAGGTAGTCTTTTCAACAAATGGTTGTTCAACATTTGGAATCTGTATGTAAAAGAAATAAATAAATAAGAAGAGAAACATTGACCTAACATTCATACCTTATACAAACATTAACCCAAAATGAACATAAATAGAAAAATGTAAAATATAAAGCTTTTAAAAGAAAACATAAGACAAAGAGTTCTTAAGCATAATGCCAAAAGCACAGTCTGTAAAAGTAAAAATTGATACAGACTTTATAAAAATTAGAAACAATTTTCAGCATATACTGAAAAGAATGACACGACAAGCCACAGACTAGAGGAAACATTTGCAAATCACAAGTCTAACAAAATACTCATATCCAGAGTGTATAATGCAAAACTTGAGGCAAAATACAAACAACCCAAATTTTAAAATAGGTGATTTTCCAGATACTTCATCAAAGACTCTATCCAGTGTGACAAATATATAAATAAAAAGATTCTCAACATCATTATCTATTAGAAGCTTGCATTTTCAAACCACAAAATTATTTGACACACCTACTAGAATGGCTAAAAAAAATTAAGAGACAGTATCAACTTCTGGAGAGAATATAGAGCAACTGGGTCCCTTATACATTGCCAGTGGGAAGGAAAAATGCTACAGTCACTTTGGAAATAGATTGGAAGGTACCAACAAATTTAAATATACACATCATATGACCCAACAATCCCACACTTAGTACTATAGAGATATGAAAGCTTATATTCCACAACCTGTACAGTTTTCATGTCAATGCTACTGATAATTACTAAGAGCTGGAAACAAAATGAATGTACTTCAAATGGTGATTGGGAAAACACACATCCATAAGGTTGTCTACTGCTCAGCAGTGATAAAAGGGAATGAGTGATCCTCCCAACAACATGGACTAAAACCAAAGGCATTATGGTGAGTAAGAGAAGTCACCCTCAAAAGGTTAGGTTCTTTGTGAGTCCAGTGATAGAACATTCTGGCAAAGACCGAACAGATGTGTGGTTGCCAGGGATTAGGGATAGGGGAGGGTTTGCCTTGAAAGTAACAGCAAGAGGGACAGTTTTATAATAATGTGTTTATTATTTCCAGCATATGTCACTTCATCTATATTATTTCATTAAATACTTTGTGAAATTCATATTTTTGTCTCATTTCACAGGTTAAAAGAAAATAAACCATGGTTTACCAAAGTTAAATGATATATATATTTACTATGGGGTGAAACAAAATGTTGAATCCAAACTACTGTATTTTACCATTTGATATGTATAGAATCTCAATCTCCTCATTGTGCTCGCTCGCTCTCTCTCTCTCTCTCTATCTATCTCTCGATCTCTATCTATCTCTCAACTATCTATCTATATATCTTTCTATCTATCATCTATTGCTTGTAATGTACAAACTCAATAGTAGAGGACCAAAAGAAGAAGTTGAAAGCCTGGAGAATCAGTGAACTATTTTGGGCTCACTTCTTCTCCAAACATTCCTACTCATGGCAAAATTCTCTGTGGAGACCCAGATTTCAATCTCAGCTCCAGGACATCCTGTGATGTGATTTGGAGTGATTTAAGCTTTGGGTCCTTGTTTTAGTTTCCTATCTGCCAAAAAATTACCATGCAATAGGCTGGCTTAAAAAATGGGAATTTATTGGCTTATGGTTTTGAGACTAGCAAGAGTCCAAAATTAAAGCACCTTCAATGTGATGTTTTCTCCCAGAAGACTGGAATATTCCGGGGCTATCTGCTGGTGATCCTTTGTCTTTGGATTTTCTGTCACATGGAAATGCACATGACAGCCTCCCCTGGTTTCTCCTTTCTCTTACAGATTCTGTTGACTCACCTTCTCACTGCTCCCTCTGGCTTTCTCTTTGGGTATTTCTTGGTAAAGCTTCCAACACATCCTGATTCAGTTGGACAACCCCTTAATTGCAGTAACCTCATCCAAATGTCATATTTACCAGGGTTCACACACACAAGAATGGATTAAGTTTAAAAACATGTTTTTTGGGGGGTACACAACTCCAAGCTACCACAGTCCTCCTCTGTAAAAGTAGAGGGGGACCTTCTGTCAGAAATGCTATTAACATCAGGCATCACCATGTAAAGGAACTGAAAAGTGTCTGGCTTTTCATAATCAGCTACCTTACATATGGCCTTTCTTATTTTTAACCTTAATCCAATCAATCACTGTTACAATTCAACTTTATGTGATTGAATCCAAGGTGAATGAATTTTTAATTTAACATCACCAGGCCCCCACCTTCTGAAGCAATTTGCTTCAAAAAATAATGATTCCACTGAACCCAAGCATTCTAATTGGTGACAGAGAAAATGCCCACATAGTAAAAATTCCCATTCTGAACATCTGCTGAATCATTTGCCTCCCTCACCCCTCACCCTCCATTTATCTTGTTCTATGGGCTAAAGGCATGGATGAGCTTTTTGAACCTGTGTGAAGAAAGCATGGTTTTCAATACAGAAGGCTCCAGAGCCCCAACTGCCTTTCACTCTGAACTCAGATTTGAGGCCTTAGCCCCTCCCTTTCTACCCCAAGCTGGTGGAGCCCTTGAGGCACAACCTACATTTCAACTGGCAACTATTTTCCAGTCCTTATGGGTTACTGCACTGGGCTTGTTCTCTATACACAAACTTTCCTAGGACCTACAGCACATTGGAAACAAACCCAGACCTGCATGCCTGGGACTCAACACCTATGACTCAGAAGGAGCCATTCAGCCTCAGGAGAGGAAGGTACTGCAAAACAACAGGTCAGATGCCCACCTAGCATCTTAAAGATGCTTCCAATTATTTAAGCTTTTTGTGTTTCTT